>CM052701.1:3749139-3765519 GCA_028551405.1 Uromys caudimaculatus
CTCCTTTATATGTTACTTGACCTTTTTCCCTTACTGCTTTTAATATTCTTTCCTTGTTTTGTGTATTTGGTGTTTTCACTATAATGTGATGGGACGAATTTCTTTTCTGGTCCAATCTGTTTGGAGTTCTGTAAGCTTCTTGTATATTTATGTTCGTCTCTTTCTTTAAGTTAGGGAAGTTTTCTTCTATGATTTTGTTGAAGATATTTACTAGTCCTTGAAGTTGGGAATCTTCACTCTCTTCTATACCAATTATCCTTAGGTTCTGTCTTCTCATTGTGTCCTGGATTTTGTGGATATTTTGGGTTAGGAGATTTTTGCATTTTGTATGTTCTTTTACTGTTGTTTCGATGTTGTCAATGGTATCTTCTGCTCCTGAGATTCTCTCTTCTATCTCTTGGATTCTGTTGGTTATGCTTGCATCTATGACTCCTGATCTCTTTCCTAGGTTTTCTAACTCCAGGGTTGTCTCTTTTTTGATTTCTTTATTGTTTCTATTTCTATTTTTAGCTCCTGGATAGTTTTGTGCATTTCCTTTGTCTGTTTGATTGTGTTTTCTTGAAATTCTTTAATGGATTTCTGTGTTTCCTCTTTAAGGGCTTCTAGTTCTTTACCTCTGTTCTCTTGTGTTTTTTTTAAGGGTGTTAATTTCTTTCTTAAAGTCTTCTATCATCATCATGAGAAATGATTTTAAATCTGAGTCTTGCTTTTCTGGCTTATTGGGGACTCCAGGGCTTGCTGTGCTGGGAGAGCTGGGTTCTGATGTTGCCAAGTAGCCTTGGTTTCTGTTCCTTAGGTTCTTGCCGTTGCCTTTTACCATCTTGTTAACTGTGATGTTAGATGATCTTACTCTGTCTGGCTATGGCTTGTCCCTCCTGCAGGCCTCTGTATCAATACTCCTTGAAGACCAGCTCTCTCTGAGAGGTGTTTGTGTTTGGAGTGCTGTGGCACCGAGTCAGATCTGGGGTGCAGACAGAAACCAGAAGGATCTTGTCCCTAGCTGTCTCTTGGTTTCTATGTCCTGATGGCTCTGCGAGGGTCCCTCTTGATCCAGTGAGTTTGAATGGAAATGATGGTTTTGCCTATGTTCGAAGGTGTGTCAGCACTCCTGGGATACCAGCTCTCTCTTGGAGCCCTGTGGCCCATGTTGAGGTCTCCAGGTCCCGGTGAGCAGTGGTGCTTGTTTTATTTCCACTCACAGCTTTTCCACCCTCCTGGGAGGGTGACTTTCTCCAATACTGTTTGTTTATGTAACCCCGGTTGCCCAGGCACAGGTCTCCTGCCAAAAACAAAAACCGGAAGGTTCCTGTCCCTTACTTTTCTTCCTCAATTTCTGTGTCCTGAGGGCCTGGGAGAGTAATTTTCTCATGGCGCTGCTTGGCTGTGGGACCCTAGTGGCCCAGGCTGAGGTCTCCTGCCACAGAAGGGAACCAGAGGGTTCCTATGCCCGCCTACCTCAGTCCCTGTGTCCCGCAGGTTCAGGGCAGTTCCTGGTGAGCAGTGGAGCTTGTCTTGGCCATACTCCTGGCTTTTCCAAGCTCCTGGGTGGGTAGCTTTCTCCCAGTGCTAGTTGGCTTTGGAGCCCTGTGGCCCAAGCTGAGGTCCCCAGCCACAGATGGAGGCCAGAAGTTTCCTGTCCCTCAGTCTCTGTGGCCCGCATTTTCCAGGCAGAATCCAGTGAGCACTGGTGCTCCTTTTGTCCCCACTCGGGGCTTTTCTACGCTCCTGGGAGAGTAACTTTCTCCTGGCGCTGCTTGGCTATGGAACCCTGGTGGCCCCGGCAGAGGTCTCCTGCCACAGATGGGAACCAGGGGGTTCCTATGCCCACCTACCTCAGTCCCTGTGTCCCGCAGGTTCGGGGCGGTTCCTGGTGAGCAGTGGAGCTTGTCTTGGCCCCATTCCCAGCTTTTCCAAGCTCCTGGGAGGGTAGATTTTTCCCCCGCGCTAATTGGCTATGGAGCCCTGTCGCCCAAGTTGAGGTTTCTCTTCTCTTTTAGAAAGAAAGTCTAAGTGTAACATGATTTTTAACCTGGGTAACATAAGTACATAAGTACATTTTCTGTTATATGGTGGCCATGTGTTTTGCAGAAAAAGAGGAAAGCTCATTTTCTTTATGCTTTCAAGGTCAAATTATATTCAGTGGATAGAATTATAGCCAATTTAGATTGTGGCAAGATTAAAGTGGTATTTCCCTGGGAATTTAAAAGAGATATTTCAAACAACCTGGATGGTAAATTTATAAAGGACACAAAGTCTCTTGTCAGGTATAGATTACAATTCTATGAAGTCTGCCATTTGTCTCCTTTTTAGAGTCCCATCCACAACTCAGCATTATATTTCCTGGGGTCACCAGCACTTGTTAAGTACTGCTGCCAATTCGTTTGGAGCTACCTTTCCTGAGTACATCATATCATCATACTTTGAGAGACTCACTTTTTGCCTTGTCAAACATCCAGGTCTCAGCATCCTCCTAGTTCAAATATGTAATCTCAGCTCAGACTTTTTAAGTGAGTGGATTTTATTTCTGCCTTGCTCTAGGTATTGTTGAATGTATGTATTTGTTGATATATTTACATAGGTAGTTTTCTAAAACACTTACTGTAACAGCCAATTTTTATATACAGCATAACTTTACTTGCATTGTGGAAGGTTGTACAAGTGGTTACTTCATCTACACGAAGTTTGATGTGAGAAGGAAGCAATGCAAATATTTTTGACAATCATACAAATTCATCTGCCTATATGATTTCCCTTTGAGCAAAAAATCTTGATCATTGTGTTTGTATTAAAAATACTTTGGGGGTAATTCATTTCTAACACATCAATATGAACAAATTTCAGCATACAATTAGTAGTATTAAATCAACATAAAGCATTAAACATAAGATGTCATGAGCTGGTTCATGAAGTGGTACTATTCTGAGTTTTCTGAGAAACCACCAAACTGATTTCCAGTGTGGCTGTACAAGTTTGCAATCCCACCAGCAATGGCGGTGTGTTTCCCTTGCCCCCCATCCATGCCAATATGTGCTATCTTTTGAGTTTTTGATCTTAGCCACTCTGATGGGTCTACAATGAAACATCAGATTTGTTTTGACTCACATGTCTCTGATGACTAAGGGTTTTGAACATTTCTTTAAGTGCTTATCAGACATTGGAGATTCCTCTGTTGAGAATTCTCTGTTCAGTTCTATACTTCTATTTTAATTAGGTTATTTGCATTGTAGGTGTCTAACTTCTTGTGTTCTTTATATGTTTTGGATATTTGCCCTCTTTCCGATGTGAAGATAGTGAAGATATTTTCCCAGTCTGTGGGCTGATGATTTGTCCTACTGACAGTGTCATTCGCCTTGCTGAAGCTTTTCTGTTTCATGAGGTCCCATTTAATTGTTGACCTTAGAGCCTGAGTCATTGGCGTTCTGCTTAGGAAATTGTCTCCTCTACCAGTGTGTTCAATGCTATTTCCCACTTTCTTTACTATGAGATATAGTGTGCAGTTTTATGGCGAGTCCTTTATCCACTTGAAATTTTGATTTGTTCAGAGTGATAGAATATGAATCTATATTCAGTCTTCTACCTCCACTTATACCAGCACCATAGGTTGAAGAGTTCTGTTTTGTTATTTTGCATTGTATGATTTTTCCTTCTTTATAAAAAAATCAACTGTCAATAGGTGTGTGGGTTTCTTTCTGTGTTTTCAATTCATTCCGTTGATCAATGTGTCTTTTTCTGTACCGATATCATGCTGTTTTAATTAGATAAAAAATGTGATTTTTTTCTTTCAGCCTGTTTAAATGGTGGATTATGCTGGTGGATTTTTGTTTATTGAACAATCCTGAATTCTTGGGATAAAGCCCACATGCTTATGATGAATGATGTCTTTGATGTGTTCTGGATTCTGTTTTTGAGTATTTTATTGAGTATTTTTGCCTCAATGTTAATAAGAGAGATCTGTCTGAAGTACTCTTTCTTGGTTGAGTCTCTGCGTGGATTAGGTATTAGTGTGACTATGGCCTGACAGTGTTCCTGTGTTTTTATTTTGCATTGTATTGGAAGCAGCTCTTCTTGGAAATTCTGGTAGAATTCTGCACCAAAAACATTGGGTCTTGAGCTTTTATTTTTGGTGGGGTTGTGGGTGGTTGGGGGGTTGGGAGAATTTTAATCTCTGCGTATTTTTCTTTAGTGGTTATAGAACTGTTTATATAGTTTATCTGATTTTGATTTATCTTTAAGTGTTTTCTGACAAAAAAATTGTCCAATTAGTTAAGACTTTCCTATTTTGGTGAGTACAGGCATTTGAAGTAAGACCTAGTGATCCTTTGGACTTCCTCAGTGTCAGTTGTTCTGTATCCCTTTTCATTATTTACTTTGCTTTTTTGGATACTATCTCTTGCTTAGTTTGGCTTAGGGTTTGCATATCTTCTTGATTTTCTCAATCAGCTCTTGACTTCGTTGATTCTTTGTATTGTTTTCTTTGTTCCTGATTGATTTCATCCCTGATTTTAATTATTTCCTGACTTTTACTCCTCTGTGATGTGCTTGCTTCATTTTCTGATAGAGCTTTCTGATGTCCTTTTATACTGCTGATATGAGAACTTTGTAATTTCTTTATGGTGACAATTAGTGCTATGAACATTCCTCTTAGGACTGCTTTCATTGTGTCTCATAAATTTGAGTATGTTGTGTCTTCATTTTCAATGAATTATAGAAAGTCTTTTTATTTCTTCTCTTCCCAGAGATCATTAAGTAAAGAGTTGTTCAATCGCCAAAAGTTTAGGTTTTCCAAGTTTTCTGTTGTTGTTGCAGACCAGCTTTCAGCCATGGTGATAAGATACAAGGCGTGTTTCAATTTTCTTCTATCTTTTGATGCATGCTTTGTGACAGATTACATGGTTCATTTTGTAGAAGGATACATGAAGTGCTGACAAGCAATTATATTCTTTTGTGTTTGGTTGGAATATTTTATAGCTGCTTGTTAGGTCTATTTCATTGATAGTGTTAGTGAGTTTTGTGATCTTTCTGTTTAGATTTTGTCAGGATGACCTGTCAGTAGGTGAGAGTGAGGTGTTGAAGCCTTCCACTCATATTGGGTGGGATTTGATGTGGGATTTAAGCTTTAGCAATGTTTCTTTTACAAATGTGTGTGCCCTTGTGTAGCTATTTCCTTTGATGTGTATAACATGTCCTTCCCTGTCTCTTATGATGAGTTTTGGTTGAAAGTCTATTTTCATAGGTATTAGGATGGCACATTCATCTTGCTTGTTGCTCGATTTGCTAGGAAAACTTTTTTCCAGACCTTTCCTCTGAGGCAATGTGTATCTTTATGGATGAGGTGTGTTTCTTGTTTGCAGTAGAATGTTGTATCCTGTTTTTGAATCTACTTTATTGGGGAATTGAGTTCATTGATGTTGAGAAATATTAATGACTAGTGATTGTTAATTCCCGTGATTTTGATGTTGATACTATGAGAGAGAGAAAGAATAAGAGAAAGAGAGAGAGAGAGAGAGAGAGAGAGAGAGAGAGAGAGAGAGAGCGCTAGCTTGACTGTTTTTGTGTGTTTCCCTTGATGGTAAGGACTTACTTATTTCCTGTGTTTTATTGGATGTAGTTATCATCCTTACGTTATAGTTTTCTTTCAAGTATTTTCTGTAGGGCTGGATTTGTGGATAGATATTGTCTGAATTTGAGTTTGTCTTGGGATATCATGTTTTCTCCATCAATGGTGATTGAGAGTTTTGCTGGCTATAGTAGATTAGGTTGTCATTTGTGGTTTTAAGAGGTTGCAAGATATTAGTCCAGACTCTTCTAGATTGTAGAGTCTCTTTTGAGAAGTTTGTTATAAATCTGATACATCTGCTTTGTATGTTTCCTGACTTTCTTCTCATGCTCCTTTTAATATTTTTCTTTGTTCTATAGATTTTGTGTTTTAATTATTAAGTTGCAGCAGTATTTTCTTTTCTTCTCCAGTCTAAGTGGTACTCTATAAGCTTCTTGTATGTGTATAGTCATCTATTTTGGGGGGAAAGTTTTCTTCTATAATTTCAATGAGAATATTTTATGGGCCTTGGAGCTGGGACTCTTCACCTTCTATCCATATAATTCTTACGTTAGGTATTTTCATGGTATTACAAATTTCCTGGATGTTTTGTGTCAGGACGTTTTGAGATTTAACATTTGCTTGAGTGATGTATCAATGCCTGAGATTCTCTCTTCCACGCCTCTATTCTGTTGGTGATATTTGCATCATTTGTTGCTGTTCTCTGTCCTAAAGTTTTCATCTCCAGGAATTTCTCAGTTTGTGTTTTATTATTTCTCTTTACACTTTCAGGTCTTTCCCAGTTTTATTTATTTCCATCACCTGTTTACTTGTATATATTTCATGGATTTTTTTGTTTCCTCCTTAAAGAACTCTGCCTGTTTGATTGTAGTCTCCTGTATTTCTTTACAGGATTTATTCCATTCCATTTTAAAGGCCTGTATCATCCCTATAAGATTGGACTTAATGTCGTTGTCTCCAGCTTCAATTTTGTTAGAATATTCAGGGCTTCCTTAGTAGGGTAGCTGTGCTCTGAAGGAATCATATTGCACAGAATTTTGTTGATTGTGTTCTGTTAAGGGCCTTTAGCCCTCTGGATGGCTTTGTTCCCTGGATGTTCCTTTTGTACTACGTATTGTGAGGCAGTAAACCTCAATGACTTTGGTGTGTCTGGATTCTGATTGGGATCCTTGGGCTGTATGGTTCCAGATCTGCAGTTGAGTATGGCTCAGGCACTGATTAAGGTGAGCTGAGATCGCACCTGGCCTAGCAGGATTCTCAGGGCAGCTTGGTTTTTTTCAGTGGATTTAGCAAGCAGGGAATACGGGTAGGAGAAGGCTATTTTACCTCTATGGTTCAACATCCACAGGTCTGATGAAGGTGGGCCAAGGGGTTGGGTGAGAATCACAACATTTCTTAAGAACCTTCTCATATGGGCTAGAGGTGTCACTATTTGGGCTCTTAACAGGAGCAGGTGACTAGGTCACCAAGCTTCAAACCCAAAGCTGGAGCTTGGGCCTGGGATTGATTAAACAGTGTAAAATTTTATTTTTATCTTTTTGTTTAACTTTTATCAAGAAAATATATGATTTATTCAGAAGGGTTCCTATCATCCTCTGTGACCTGACTACACTTTGAGAACAAGGGTCAAAGGATTAGCTATCCCTTTTTGTCCTCTTCCTCCCTCATATAGGATTCTACTCTTCCTCTGCCAACTTGTTTCATTATGTTAATCTCAAAGTTTCCAGCCCTACTTTGGTGGAATCCCAGTTCTTCACATGCGAATCCTGTCAGTACTGGAGTCACCAAGTATTGCCCATCAGTAGGCCCTGTATGCTTCATGGTGATATTGTTAATAAGATTCACAGATAAAACTCTTTTCCTGCATCTTGAGGCTACTGAATTGTGTTCTTCTTGTATCCCAGACAGGCTGGGAGGACTATTTAATGGGGAGGACTATCATGAATGAGGAGTGTGTGGAGATGATGTCTTTACACATTGCTTATGGATGAAATGTGTAAACAGCAACAATAATGAAAACAGTTTCTTGGCTGAACAGGAGACCCTGCAGCTAACAAGGAGACCCCACTGCTACAGAGCACACTTCAGATTGTCTACTCAAGAGTTTTCAACTCTTAAGCCCAGATTTTGGCAGTTATACAAAAGCCAGCATTCTTCTGGAACTTTCAAAGCAGGTTCCACTCTACCAGAGGAGCCATTTTCTTATCACTGTGAGAATGGAGAAATGAACATTTGTGACGTCTATCAAGATACCACAGCATATGTTAGTCTCCAGACTCTCTCAGTATTGGAATCCCTGCTGGTGTCCTGACTCTTCTTACCCAGGCCCTCAGCACAAATCTCTCCTCCTCAAGGCTCCTCATTTCCTATGAACACTGCTATTGTGGCACTCTCTTGGCCCCTCTCTCTTGATGCCCTCTGTTTTCATCTCCTCCCATCCCTCATGGCCAAGTCCAGCCTGCTGTCTGCTCTGGACTCTTCCAGAGGCTTCTGGCTATTCTCTCTCTTATATCTACAGTTAAAAGCTTCTCGAATATACCATGCAGTGAGCATGTCATCAACCTCCCATCCTCAGTGTGTCCTTGGATCTTGAGAATTTGTTTCCTTGAAAGTACACTTGTACCAATCAAACCTGGAAGGAAGTAGCTGGGTCTCCCCCTTGTGGTCATCTCAGGTAACAACCAAATGGTCCCGTAAAACATAACTTTTGGGCTTGACAGATGTTTTTGTAATCTCATCCAGACATGGTGGCACACATCTTTAATATCATCACCAGAGAAACAAAGGGAGACAGTTCTTTGTGAGGTGGTGGCCAGCATGGTCTACATAATGAGTTTCAGTTCAGCCCCAGCTGATACCAAAGAAAGAAAGAAAGAAAGAAAGAAAGAAAGAAAGAAAGAAAGAAAGAAAGAGAGAGAATGAATGAAAGAATCAGTGTTTGAACATTTCTTTTGGTTAATGTAGGCTGCATCATTTCCAATGTATAAATCAGAACATAAATTAGAAAAGTGCAGGGATTGATTGTTGTTAGATATATTATTTGAACCTGAGTGGGTGTGATTGGCAATTGGCAAAGCTGTAAGACACACCTCCATCCCAGCAAGTATGCTCCCAGGTGTTTGCTGCAAACTTTTATCCACATGCATGAGCACAGAATGCACATGGGCTTGGTTTACTAGCATTCGTAGCAGGGACTCCCAGCGCCAACGAGCCCAAACTCTTTGTATAGTTCCAATCAGTGGGAAGAAATCTCTATATGGCTCAGGCAAAATCTGTAGCCTGCTAAGAAACCAATTCTCCCCAACTCCCAAGCTTACATCATGGTGTGTGTGTATTCAATCTAAGAACATATAAATAATTTTAATAGTGAGTTCTTTCCTACCATGTTGTGTGTCATGTGTAGCTTTGTATAGTTAAATGCCTCTCTATGCTCCCAGTGGGTGATCATGCCTCTAGCCACCCTTCAGAGTACTCTGGATTCATGAATGAAAGATTCATGCACATCAGCTTAATTTTGATATGTCTTTTCTACCTCAATTGCTGGGCCCTTTCAAACCTCCCCATGGCTAGCACACATTCCCCTCTGGTACCACTTGGTTAACACTTTGTAAATCTATGCTTTATCGTTGGTCAATTTTGTGAGTGGCCCTTGTGGCTGTTTCCCTGAATTTTACTTGTTGGCAAGTTCCTAATTCTGATCTTTCTCTGCTTCCTTGTCATGGTGTGGTCTGTTCTATGAGTCTCTCATGGCAGAATTCCTTCTAATTCTTGTCAGTATTGCTTGTCGGGGAATCCTAAAAGTGTTTTGGGTTTGGATCATGTTGCTTTGAACTGATAAGTTCCTCAAAATCAGGAATTTGTGGGTCCAGACACTGAGTGTCCTTGTCCCCAACTTTTGTTCGATCAATAAAGAGCCAACAGCCAATGGCTTGGCAGGTAGACTGAGGCACAACCTTTGGATTTGTGCAGGCTAGGAACTGGGAGGAAGGAAGAAGGCATAGATATCTATGATGGGGAAGAAGAAAACCAGACCTAAAGCCCCTCCCACATTAGAGAATCAGGGAAAGTGGCCACACAGGCCACTTCCACAATGTGTCTGGGGATGCAGAGATGACATACAGATTTTAAAAAATGTTAATTCACAAGTAATGGAGGGGATTGTTTGCTAGCAGCATGGAGGATTAGAACTTCCCAGTCTTTGAGCTACTCAAGGCAATATTAAATTTAACGTGTGTGTGTGTGTGTGTGTGTGTGTGTTTGTGTTTGTGTGTGTGTGTGTATGAGCGATTCATTTAATAATTCATAAAGCTTCTGGGCAGGTTTATTGAGTACATGTAACCCTCTAGGAGCAAATCAGATTAACTAAGTATTACAACATAAAATTTTTGGTTCTTTATTCCTCCTTAGCCACTGGCTGTTGGCTGTTTATTGATTAATCAAAAGACAGTGGGGATATCTACCCTCAGTATTTGGCATGCAGATTCCCATGTGATTTTAGGGACTAACCTTATGCATATTTAAGACAAAGAGTTACAACCAATCCCCAACATACTTGCTGTCAGTAAGTAGAGGATTTGCGATGAACAAAGTACACCATTTTACTTAAAGTTAGAGTGATGTTTGGATTCCACTGGAAGAAACGTGCAACTTTTGGGGACTGTGGAGGTGTCTCAGTGCCAGAGCATGGAAACCTGACTCAAAGCTCCCAGTACTGAGGTAAACATAGCAGTGCTTTTATGCATACCTCTAATCCTTTCCTGTGTAGACACAGGAAAAATGCTGGGCTTGCTGTCTTCCAGCCTACTTCTAGGTACATTAAGAAACTCTCTCACAAGGGAACAAGTAGGCAGGGAAAGAGCAGGACTGTGGGCCAGTGATCTGTGACAGGAAGTCTGGCACCCAGTTGAGCACAGGCTTAAAATCTGGGCGACCCAGTGGAACAATCCACAAGGTACTAGAAAATTTTATGCCAAAGCTCCTGGGAGGCTTTTGGCTCCTGTCAAGGTCAGGTGTCACCCCTCCTCAGGTAGAGGCATGGCCACACAGCCCCACACCATCCCCATGTTAATGAGATACCTAGAGACTTAGCTACGCCCCTTCCCAGTTACTACATCTGCCTAGCCTCTCTCAAAAGGCAGGGGTACAAATCCATCCATGCCCCTCCACACGATGAAAATAAATGTCTTAGAATTATGAACTGTCTCTTCATCCAGACCCGTGGGAAGCAAGGGATCCAGCCTTCAATTAAGGAGACTTGTCTAATCTCTCGTCGAGGGCTTCCCCGAACTCCCAGATGGTACCCATTTATCCAAGTCTCAGCAGCAGCCTGGCTCCCCATGCCGCTGAAACCCCATCTCAGCGGGAACCCCAGCTGTGCTCAGGCTAGTCCGTCTGTGGCACCCTGCAGTGTCTACAGTGCCCTGGGCTACAGAACCCACAGAGACAGCTGCTGTGCATTCCCCAAGAATGGCCCCCTCCTCCACCCACGGGCAAGGCCTGCATAGGCTTCCCACACCCCCCACCTGCCCATTGGACTGTGTGGAAAGACATGAGATCACCTCCAGCATATCTCCTGTCTCACCCAGAGCTGCAGCACCTGGAACAGACATGTGGGGCTTCTTTCCACAGTGCCAGGCTTGTTCCAACAGCTGGCACTCAACATGGGGCAAAACCCAGCTTCAAGTATACCCCCAGTTGGCAACCCACCCACTTCGATACTCCAGATCGCTCAAGGACTGTGAGTACAAATATATGGGCCTTCCTCTAATCTCTTTCTCTCTCTCTCTCTCCAAGTGTTCCTGACCAGTTTCCCTCCTCCAGTCTCCACTGTGAGGGCTCCTGTTTAGCTAATGGATCTGCTTTCCACAGCAGCTCAGGCTCCGTTTGCCTTGCTTCCTCCATCTGCGGCTTAACCTGCTGTTTCCTGAGGTCCATGCAGGCCAGGAAGCCAATTTCTACCCTCCTCCAGCTCCCACCACATGGGTGCCTGCTTAGCTCTGTCTCTGAGTGCCTTGCTCCCCCATCAGCGGCTGTACCCACGATTTCCAGAGGTCCCTGCAGGCCAAGAGACCAGTTTCTTTCCCCCAACACCACTCTGGTGGCTCCTGCCTGGTTATGACCCCGGGCTTCTAGCTTTCTCCTCTGGCGCTGGCTGTTCTATCAAGCCTCTATGTTTCTTCCTCTAAGTTTATTTTCTTTCAAGTCAACCTTCTCCTGCTTTTACATTTAGGCTAAGGAAAACAAATGGGGAATACCTAGCCACCATGTGGCAGAGTGGCCCCTTCCCTACTCCCCTAGCCCACCAAAAGCCCACCAAGACAAAGCAAAAAAAAAAAAAAAAACCCAAAAAACCAAACCAAACCAAACCAAAACAAAATAAAACAAAACATGCTTTGTTTCTCCCTAACATGAATACCTGAAACAGTGCTCTCTGCTTCTCAACCCAAAATTTTCTTGCTTCTTTATTTAAATGTTTATTTTTTTCCCTAGAATTCCTGATATATGTCCAAAAAAATCTTCCAACTTGTTTAAGATTTCTTTTAAGGTTGAAAAGTCACCTAATCTACTCTCACAAGTCAAATCAACTAGGCAGATCACCGTTTCTTTAATCTTTAATTAACCAGTTTCCTTTTACAGACAAACAGTTACTACCAATCTCAAACCTATTCTTCCTCAGCTCTCCAAAGCAGACCTAAAAGGTGCCTTCCAGGACCATGATGTGCTCCCAAGCAAACCATTATAGGCTTAACTTGCTATTCACCCTATGCAGACATCCCCCTGCTGGGATTCTGCTCCTCTGTGATTTTCCTACAGGATTATGCCCGCAGAAGCTTGTTGTCACAGATCTAGCAGAGACAACACCATATCCTGGGACCTGTCTGTGACTACAAAGCTGCCTTCCTCCAGACAGAAGACTCCTGAGACACACGCTGAGATACAGAGATACATGCTCAGCCCCACAGAGGACAGACATGAGACTTTGCAGCTACAGATGAACTCTCTTGTCAAAGCCAAATGGCTACTGAACTTGGGGGAAGGTATATGACAGTAAGGAAACCATGATGTCTATCTAGATTAATGAAATGTTGTTTTAAACTGATGTTGTGGCCATCAAACTGTACCATCCATGGAACAATTAATTGATTCAATGATTCCCTTGCCTTCCCAAACCCCCACCCTTAACCCTTCTTACCCTCTGGCTTAGTTGTACTACCACTTTAATCTGTAGAGTGCTTTCTTTTGATATTGCCACCCCACCCAAAATTTTCATTACAAATGACACCTCTCCCTTAAAAAAGAAAAAGGGGGAATTTGTGGAGTAGTGATCTGTGACAGGGAATCTGGCATCTGGTTGAGCACAGGAGTAAAATCTGGGCCACCCAGTGGACAATCCACAAGGGACCAGAAAACTTTATGCCTTTGCCCTTGGGAGGCTTTTGGATCCAGTCATGGTCAGGTACCACCCTTCCTCAGGTAGAGGTGTGGCCACACAGCCCCAAGCCATACCCATGTTAATGAGACACCTAGATGCTTAGTCATGCCCCAGTTACTATATCTGCCTCACCTCTCCCAGAACTGCGGGGTACAATTCCATCCATACCACTCCACATGATGAAAACAAATGTCTTAGAATTATGGACTGTCTCTTCATCTAGACCCACCATGGGAAGCAAGGGATCCGGCCGTCAGTTAAGGAGTCCTGTCTAATCTCATGCCGAGGGCTTCCCCACACTCCCAGACAGTACCTGTTCACCCAAGCCTAAGCAGCTAGCCCAGCACCCCAAGCCACTGAAACCTGGTCTCAATGAACACCTCTGCTGCACTTAAGCGGTACCCTGAGGTGACTGCAGTGCACTGGGCTAGAGAACCCATGGAGACGACTGCTGTGCATTCCTCAAGAATGGTCCCTCCTCCACCCATTAGCAGGGACCACAAAGTCTTCCGAAAGCCCCCACCTGCCCGTCAGACTGTGTGGGAAGATGTGCTGCCACTTCCCAAATGTCTCCTATCCTACCCAGAGCCGCAGCACCCGTGACAGACACGTGGGGCTCTTTCCACAGTGCCAGGCTTGTTCCAACACACACATGATGCCCCCCTCATAAATGTACACATTTGCACGCACACTTGTACATACAAAACACACATGTATGTATTGGTGACATGTTAACCTACTTAAGGTCCTGGGTTTTTGTATACCTGCATAAGTTGTTCAAGAGCTCTGAATTCATGAATGAAAGCACACATGTCATCTCAGTTTTTAATATGCCTATCTAGCTCAATGGCTGAACACTTCTTAACATCCCTGCACCTAGCACATATTCCCTTCCAATAATCCTGAGTTATCATACTATAAATCTATTATTTCTTTGGTTCCTCAGACCCAAAGGTGATAGTGGAGCTTGGGGCTGCTTAAACAGATTCTTACATTTGGGCAGGCCTTTAATTCTGTTCTCTCTGCTTCCCCTGTCATGACAATTCTGTCTGTCATTGCCCCCTTCAGTCCCTTACCTGCACAATCTAAATGTACCACTTCCACATCCTTGCACAGTAATTGGCTGTATGGCAATTCGTTATTAGTCTGAAAGCTACCTGAGGCAGGGACCCTCAGCATCTGGAAGCATGACTTTTGGGAATCAAATTAAGATAAAACATTAGAACCAATCCCCAACGTCTCATACTTTCTGTCCAATAAAAACGGCTCATCTCTCAATCATAAATTGAGCATAACCATAACAATTATCTAAATTATAAACTATGGTATATGATTAACATCCAGTCCATCATATTGTTAAATGGAGTTACTTTTTGCCATGGAATACTACACAGTTACTGAAAACAAAAATGACAAATGTATGGAACCATAAATTATCACTCTGGGTGAGGTAACACACAGGAAGAATTATGCAGTGTATGTGTTCTCAAATAAGTAGATTTTAACCACAAAGCACAGGAAAACTATGGGACAATCCACAGACCTAAAGTTTCTAAATTTCAAAGAGGGCACAGGGTAGGATGATTGAGTTACACTCAGAAAGGGAAATAAGAGTCTTCAGAGGTGGATGGAGGGAAGAAAATTTTTGGGAGAGGGGAAGGTAAGGCAAATGTTGGAAGAATCCCTGAGCCAAGAGAGGGTGTGGAGAGTGAATGAGAATCAGCAGCAGGCTGGGGATTTCTAGGATGTGCCAGAGACCTGGAATGGGGGAGGCTCCATGGAGTCTATGAGTATGATTGTACCTGAGACTCACACCAAGGAGTGTGTATATGGAGCCTGAAGTAACCACCTTCTGAAGCAATTCAGAACTCCAAGTGAAGGAATCATGATACTAACTCATCTATAAACCCTATTTGTCTACAGGAGGTGCAGGTACAAAGAAGGAGTAGGGTCTGAGGAAATGGAATACCAAGGACTGCTCCAAATTCAGACCTATCCCATGGACAGGAACCAATCCCTGACACTATTAACAATACTCTGCCATGCTTACAGACAGGAGCCTGGTGTAACAGTCCTCTTAGAGACTCCAGATATCAGCTGTCCAAATGGAAGCTGAAACTCAGAGCTAAAAATTGGAGGGAGCTTGAGGAGTCTTGTGGAAGATTTGCAGAAGGGATTGAGGAATGTGGAGGGGAAAAGAACTTCACAAGTAGACCAACAGTGTCAACTGACTTTGATCCATAAGGGTTTCCAGAGATTGAACCACCAACCAAGGAACATTCATGGCCTGGACCTGTGTCCCTACCCACAAACATGTATAGCATATGTGCAGCTGGGTATTCTGGCAAGTTACCCAACAACTGGAGCAGAGAAAGTCTATGACTATGTTGCCTGCCTGTGGAGTCTGTTCTAACTCTGCTGCTTATTCTTATGGAAATGGCAGTAGCAAAAACCAAACCAAACCAAACCAAACTAAACCAAACCAAAACAAACCAAAACAAAAGAACTTGATATTTTGCAATCTGAAAAGATTTAGGAAAAGTCTACAGAATGCAGTGCTGGCAACTTGACCTAGATCACTGTATAAAGAAGGCCAAGTAGACCCTACAAAGTTGTCACTTGGTCTCCACATATCTTTCTTGGCTTATAAACCCATAACACATTACACACACACACACACACACACACACACACACACACACACACACACACACACACACCAGAAATACTTTTTTAAAAATATCTCTCATTGTTGTTACATTATTTAGCAACTCTAGATAATCCCCATTCATGGCATGCTTCAAAATGAAGTGCCAAATGGTAACTAATGGGAGCATAAAGAAGCATGGAACATCAAAAGATATGTGCATATCAATAACAATGAAATATGCTGTGAGATACACAGTTAGTTGCTCATTATCCAATTTCATGACTTCTCTAACAGATACATGAAAATGCTGTTTTGGATAATATGAAGTATTTCATGATTGTTATATTCTCTTCTATAAAGCATTTGAACATTAACATTGTTAAAATGTGTTGACAAAAGCGGACACATTGGGGAGCATCTTCTAACCTATAACTTGTATTAAACAGGCTGACACATAAGAATCAAGAAGTAAAATGTAGCCTTGACTAATGACTGACATTCAAGCCAGACTACATAACAAATCACATCTTAAGGGAATTTGTAACACATGTGTTGCCACATCACATGTGATCCCATACTCCAATAAATGTATAAGCCAAATTAATTTTTTTTAGAAGTTGATTCAGACATTGGGTTTTATCATTGGAACAGAAAAGGCATTAATAAATGGCCATAAAGTTTGTCACTTGGCTGACAAATTTTATATAGTTGAAGAGATCTATGATTACAATTTCAAGCCAA
>CM052701.1:3766019-3790603 GCA_028551405.1 Uromys caudimaculatus
TATACCAATGAAAACCTTAAATCTGTATCAATATATAAATTCTGTATCAATGCAAGAATCTATAACTTCAAATTTGCAACAAATACAAAGATTCCTACCAATGTAATTTTATCGCAATACAATATTTTGTTCAATAAATTTAGTAACCCATCTCATATATTTCTTCCATGTGTAAATTTAAGAACATTTCCAAAGTATCTCTTAAAATGACAACCTAACGATAATTTATAAAATAACCATAACCAGACACCCAAAAATAAGGGATCAGCATGACAACTCTCCACAATGTCTTCTTGCTGAATTGGGGTGGGGAGAAGTAGGAAAATTAGAAAAATTGGTTAGAACTGAGAAAGCTAGATTTAGCCTTTATTTTCCAGTCTCTGCATGCTTAGAAGACTCAGGGTTTGACTGAAGTTCAGTTATCTTTCTAATAGATTGGATGAACCAAGCACATTTTGAGTCAGCAGTAATTTCTGAAAAAGTTCTGAAAAAAAGTCTCTGGAAACAGCATCAGGAGGTAGGTAGCTGGAACAACAGGTCATCTCAGTGTCCCTGCCAATGAATCTAGCCAGAGGGGCACATTCTGCAATATATGAATCTTACAACCAAGATTTAGTACTATTAAGAGATTCATATGAATTGTGCAAGGTGCACAGAGCAGTTAAGGATTAATTTTTGCTCCATGTTTGAGCAGGTGAAAGACAACTATCCTTTTAGGAGATAATTTGATCAATAGCCAAATGTCATGTCTTCGTTCATGACATATGAAGGATTACATGATGACTCTTAGGTGTTCCATAATCAACAATACATATTGTCTAATTTTAGCTGAAGTTTTGGCTAGAGACTTTTTATGTCTAGGCTAGTTACAGGGCTATTCCCATGTGGAGGAATCAGCAAATCATGTTTCCTGCTGTTTGATTTTTCTAAAACTTTTTTTTTGTAGCCAAGATCTTCAGGGGGTCTTTCCCTGTCATATCTGATCCATATCTCCCAAAGGGATCCAAAACCTTTTCTTCTTTCTTATTAGCACAAATATAGAGCCTCTCTCCCATAATAGCATGTCCTTGATCCAATAACAAAAAATAATCAATGGTATAGATTGATTCAATTAGCAGCCTTTCTCTTTAGGCTTTCCCTATTTTCACATCTCTTGCAGAGTAGTTTTAATATCATAAAACTACCAAGTTTATAACACATTTTGATAATTAAAACAATTCAAAGCAATCATAGTAAACTACAATTGTTTTTATTCTGGTTATTTATTTTATTTACATTTCAAATGGTTTCCCCTTCTAGGCCTCCCTTTCAGAACCCACCTATACCATTTCCCTCCTTGCCTCTATGGTGGTGCTCTCCCAACCACCCAACCACTCCTGTCTTCCCTCCCCAGCATTCCCCAACACTCGGGCATCAAACACCCTCAGGCCCAATGGCCTCTCTTCCCACTCATGTCCAATAAGGCCCTCTCATTTCACAAATGCGACCAACACCATGGGTCACTCCATGTGTATTCTTTGGTTCTCTGGGAGCTCTGTAGGTCTGGCCAGTTGACACTGTTGCTCCCTCCAAGGGGCTGCAAACCCCCTCAGCGCCTCCAGTCCTTTCTCCAACTTCTCTATCTGGAACACCCCATTCAGTCCAGTGGTTGGTTGCGAGCATCTGCCTCTGTATTTCCCATGCTCTGCCTGTGCCTCTCAGGAGTCAGATCATGGAAACACAAACTAAACAGAGACACAGTGAAACTAACTGAAGTTATGGTCCAAATGGATTTAACAGATATCTATAGAACATTTCATCCTAAATCAAAAGAATATACCTTCTCAGCATCTCATGGTACCTTCTCCAAAACTGACCATATAATCAGTCACAAAACAGACCTCAACAGATAGAAGAAGATCCAAATAATCCCATGCCTCCTATCAGATCACTGTGGATTAAGGCTGGTTTTCAATAGCAAAAAAATAACAGAAAGCCCACATACACATGGAAGAAGAACAACGCTCTACTCAGTGATAACTTGGACAAGAAAGAAAGAAAGAAAGAAATTAAAGATTTCCTAGAATTTAATGAAAATGAAAGGACAACATTCCCAAACTTATGGAACACAATGAAAGTAGTGTTAAGAGGAAAACTCAGCTCTGAGTACCTCCAAATAGAAACTGGAGAGAGCATACACTAGTAGCTTAACAGCACATCTGAAAGCACTAGAACAAAAAGAAGCTAATGCACCCAAGAGGAGTAGAAGGTAGGAAATAATCAAACTCAGGGCTGAAATCAACCAAGTAGAAACAAAAAGAACTATACAAAGAATCAACAAAACCAGGAGCTGGTTCTTTGAGAAAATCAACAAGATAGATAAAGCCTTAGCCAGACTAACTGGAGGGTACAGACAGTATCCAAATTATCAAAATCAGAAATGAAAAGGGAGATATAACAACACAAACTGAGGAAATTCAAAAAATCATTAGATCCTACTACAAAAGCCTATACACAATAGTTATTATCCTTTGAGACAGTGCTCCTCCAGTATCTCCTGCCTTGTTCTTACACAAGATCAAGGTCTAAGGTTATACTATCTGTCTGGGATAAGGTTATTCTGCCTATTCCATGCTCTTGACCTACATTTTAAGATCAAAAGACTCAATTTATATGTGTATCTATGCATACTTAAATTTTCCTGTCAATGGAGATTAATATTTTATGGGTCTGCATATATATATGTATGTATATGTGTGTGTGTATATATATATATATATATAATATATATATATATATTATATATATATAATCTCCCCTTCACTTTGTATAACTTGAACAAACACCCTTTCTTATGTATTTACTGTAGAAGCCTATTTCCAGGCTCTCAAATTGTCATATCTGGCCAAATAATACCAGCACTCCTGTGTTGCCCACAGTCAAAGAAACCAGGGGCCTACCCTGGCATAGACTTTTAAAAATTAACTTTAAAGCCTTTTTTCCATTCATTCTCCATTGTGTAGAAATAATACATCTTATTATTTGTTTAGATGGGGTATCTCTCTATCTTCATTCCTTTGTTTCCTACATTTTAGATCAAAGGCCTAGATTACATTATTCCATGTATACTCTCAAACACTTAAGCAATTACCAGTATTACTGGGCGGGACTCAGTGAGCAGTGGTCCTCGAGTTAACCTCACTCACAACTTTTCCACGCTCCTGGGAGGGTAGCTTTCTGCTGGCGCTCCTTGGCTATGGACCCGCGGTGGCACAGGCAGCGTTTAATCTTTTTTTTTATAATCCAGATTTATACCCCTCCCAGTCTACCCTCCAACTATTCCGAATCTCATACCTCCTTCCCCAGTCTCCAAAATGTCCCCACGAACCCCCTCCCCCACCACACTAGACCTCCCCACTACCTGAGTACCCAAGTCTCTTGAGGGTTAGGTGCATCTTCTGTGACTCAGTCCACCCTCGGCAGTCTTCTGATGTATATCAGGTGGTTTATGCTACCCGATTGGTGGCTCAGTGTCTGAGAGATCCCGGGGGTCCAGGTTAGTTCAGACTGCTGGTCTTCCTACACCACCACCACCATCCTCAACTTCTTCCAGCTTTTCCCTAATTCAACCACAGAGGTCAACAGTTTCTATCCATTGGTGGGGTGTAAATATCTGCATCTGACTCTTTCAGCTGCTTATTGGGCCTTTGGCAGGGCAGTCAGGATAGGCACATGTTGGGAAGCACAACATACCATCAGTAATAGTGTCAAATCTTGGGGCCACCCACTGAACTGGATTTAATTTGGGGATGTGACTGGGCCTCCTTTTGCTCAGGCTCTTCCCCATTTTTCTTCCTGCAGTTCTTTCAGACAGAAACTATTCTGTGGAAGAGATTTTGACTGTGGGATGCGAGTTCTATAAACATTCTGGCTCACAGTGGGGAGGTTCGTTTGTGTTACATGACACACATTAGGTTCTGAGTATGTTCTCTGGCCATGATTCAGCAGGAGCTTTATTACAAGAAATTCCTGTCATTTGCATTACCTGAGTTTGAGTTCTGTTGGATCTGAGAGGACCTCATACAAGAAAGAATCTACCACATTGTTTACACTCTATAGACTTTCTCTACAGTATGATTACTTTCATGGTGATGAAGATTATAAAAATGTGCAAAGGTTCCCCAAATTGAATGCATTCACGGGGTTTCTCGTTTGAAGATGAAGACTGGTAAATTTGAAAAGCTTCACAATATAAAATACATTCACAAATTTCTATGCAGTATGGATTTTTCATGGTGATGACGACTATAGAAATGTGCAAAGGCTTCACCATATTAAATACATTCACACGATTTCTCTACATTATGGTTTCTTTCGTGCCTTTGAATATGACTGATATGTGAAGGCTGTACCACATGGTTTACATTCATAGGCTTTCTGACCTCTGTCTTCTTTATGTGTTTAAAGATGATTGCAATGTACAAAGGCTTTACCCTATTGAAGACACTCAGAGTTTCTCTTGAGTGTGTCTTATTTACTTGGTGAGTACTGTGACTTGCAAAAGATTTACCACATTGCCTCTATTCATAGGGTTTCTATCCAGTGCGCATTCTTTTGAGTTAGGAGATGACTCTTTTGTGCAAAGGCTTTCCCAAATTAGTTACATTCAGAGGATTTCTCTCCAGTACTTGTTCTTTTATGGATTTGAAGATGATTGTGATGTAAAAGGGCTTTAGCACATTGGTGACTTTCTTAAGGTTTCTCTCCTGTATGAGTTCCTTTATATATCTGGAGGTCACTGCTTTGTGAAAAAGGTTTATAACCACATTGGTTACATTTAAAAGGTTCTCACCTATATGTGTTCCTTTATGATTTTGGTGACTACTGCTTTGTGAAAAAGCTTTACTACATCGGTTACAGTCACAGGTTTTCTCTCAACTATGTGTTTTTTTAATGTATGTGAAGAGAACTGATTGTGAAAAAGCTTTACCACATTGGTGACATTTAAAAGGTTTTTCTCTTGAATGTATTAACTTATGTATTTGGATGTCACTGCTTCCTGCAAAGACTTTAGCACATTGGTTGCCTTCATAGTGTTTCTCTCCATTATGTGTTCACTTATGATATTTGAGACCACTACTTCTTGTAAAGGGTTTTCAACATTGGTAACATTCATAGAGTTTCTCTCCATTATGTATTCAGAGATGACTGCTTTGTAGAAAGGCTTTACCACATTGGTTACATTCATATGGTTTCTCTCCTGTATGTGTTCACATATATTTGGGAACACTGCTTCCAGCAAAGGCTTTACCGCATTGCTTACATTCATACGGTTTCTCACCATTATGTGTTTGTTTATGATATTTGAGGCCACTGCTTCCAGCAAAGGCTTAACCACATTGTTTACATTCATATGGTTTCTCTCCATTATGTGTTCGCTTATGACATTTGAGATCACTGCTTTTAGTAAAGGCTTTACCACATTGTTTACATTCATACAGTTTCTCTCCTGTATGTGTTCGCATATGATATTTGAGACCACTGCTTCCAGCAAAGGCTTTAAAACATTGCTTACATTCATATGGTTTCTTTCCTGTATGTGTTCGCATATGATATTTGAGAACACTGCTTCCAGAAAAGGCTTTACCACATTGGTTACATTCATAGGGTTTCTCAGAATTATGTGTTTGTTTATGATATTTGAGGCCACTGTTTCTTGTAAAGGATTTACCACATTGGTTACATTCATAAAGTTTCTTTCCATTATGTGTTCCCTTATGACATCTGAGATCACTGCTTCTAGTAAAGGCTTTACCACATTGTTTACATTCATACGGTTTCTCTCCTGTATGTGTTCTTTTATGACATTTGAGATCACTGCTTCTTTTAAAGGCTTTATCACATTGTTTACATTCATACGGTTTCTCTCCTGTATGTGTTTGCATATGATATTTGAGACCACCGCTTCCAGTAAAGGCTTTACCACATTGGTTACATTCATACGGTTTCTCTCCTGTATGTGTTTGCATATGATATTTGAGACCACTGCTTCCAACAAAGGCTTTACCACATTGGTTACATTCAAAGGGTTTCTCACAATTATGTGTTTGTTTATGATATTTGAGGCCACTGCTTCCAGCAAAGGCTTTACCACATTGGTTACATTCATACGGCTTCTCTCCTGTATGTGTTCGCTTATGATATTTGAGATCACTGCTTCTTCTAAAGGCTTTACCACATTGGTTACATTCAAAGGGTTTCTCTCCTGTATGTGTTCGCATATGATATTTGAGATCAATGCTTTTAGTAAAGGCTTTACCACATTGTTTACATTCATACGGTTTCTCTCCTGTATGTGTTCGCATATGATATTTGAGAACACTGCTTCCAGCAAAGGCTTTACCACATTGGTTACATTCATAGGGTTTCTCTCCTGTATGTGTTCGCATATGATATTTGAGATCACTGCTTCCAGCAAAGGCTTTACCACATTGTTTACATTCATACGGTTTCTCTCCTGTATGTGTTCGCATATGATATTTGAGAACACTGCTTCCAGCAAAGGCTTTACCACATTGGTTACATTCATAGCGTTTCTCACAACTATGTGTTTGTTTATGATATTTGAGGCCACTGCTTCCAGCAAAGGCTTTACCACATTGTTTACATTCATACGGCTTCTCTCCTGTATGTGTTTGCTTATGATATTTGAGATCACTGCTTCTTCTAAAGGCTTTACCACATTGATTACATTCATATGGTTTCTCTCCATTATGTCTTCTTGCATGCCTTTGAGTATGACTCTGACATGAAAAGGCCTTACCACATTGAATAAACTCAGAGGGCTGCTCTCCAGTACAACTTCTTTCATGCCTGCAAATACAATTGGCACACATGAAAGCTTTCTCACATTGAGTATACTGATGAGTCTTTTTATCTATATGAATTCATTTACAATTTGGTTTAATCATAATGAGCAATCTGATCTTTAGGTACACTTTGCTTACATTCAAAGGTGTTCTCCTTCATTATGGGTTGTTTTACATCTTTCAAGATACACAGAATGGGAAGAGCATTGATTACCTGGCTCACATTTATAACATATTTTTTCTATAAGAGGTTATTCACACATTTGAAGAGAACAGGAAGAACTTAAGAGATTTTGCACACTAATTGTACTTATAAATATTGCTATCATGTGAGTAATACTGCATTTGGAACATGAACCAATGCAAACAGTAAACATTTCTACTTCCCTAATTCTCATCAAGATTTTCAGCAGTTTGCATTGGTAAATGATCAAAATAATGTTTGGAAAGTAATTATTTATAAACTTATAGCACATTTAGACTGTCTACTAAAAGTGGGGTGTACTGCATATCTTCTAATTGTTCTGGAAAAAAAGAAAGGTAGGTTGCTTCTTTCAATATCCCTATGCTCACACGGCTTGTATCCCACCATGACCTATGACATCAATATTAAAAGAGGAATAACAAGAGAAAGGGTCCCACATTACATTCAAACAGTTTGATTTTTTTCCTCATAGAGATGTTGTACAGGGATTAAGGTTTCTCCACAAAACCATTCTTGAATCTCATAAACTGTCCATCTCACTAAATTTAGCAATGGTATTAGAAGTATATCATTAAACACAGATTTACCATGGATTATTTGTTTCTTACAAGTTTTTGGACATACACTTATTACCTAATCAAAGTCTTTCCCTTTTGCAATAGCTAAGTGATATGAGACTGAACAGATATGCACTCCTACAGTATGGCACTACTGGCTTGATTAAAATAGTGACATATCTCTTAAGCCATAGTTTCTGTGTCTTTGAACTTAAAGGAATGCCTTGTAAACACAAATTGGATACCTGACATAGACGTACATGGTTTTGTGAGGTATAATAATCATCCATAACTTAAAGGAGCATTTATTTTACCACATTGGTTTTCTTTACAAGTTGTAGAACATATTAAATTTCCTCATAGGCATTTTCTTATCAGCTTGCACATGTAATTACCTTCCATGTCTTCTAGAACTTTGAAAATGTTCTTCAATAGTATGTTCTTCCCAAATGTAGCCTAAAATATGGTACCAGAGAAAGTATGTTACATTATTGGAAATTAGGCAACATTTAAGTTACTAACTTGAGTGAAATTTAGAACCATGGCTGATTTATTCAATTCATTCTTCCTCCGAAATAAAAAAAAACAAAAACAAATAACAATAACAAAGAAACAGTTGTGCCTACATTTTACAAAGTAAATAAAAAAAAATCACTGTATTACCTATAGCTGTGAGATTCCTATAGGTCTCTAGCATCACACCTTTGTAGAGACTCTTCTGAGAAGCATCCAGCAAAGCCCACTCTTCCGGAGTGAAGTTCACATGCACATCATCATAGGTCACTACCTCCTAAAAGATCCAATACATGGGTACATAAGAAACCATGATACCGACAACAGTGTAAATGTGGACTTCAAAATGAATAGTTGCTGACTGACCTGCCCACCTACATATGACTTTTTATCCAAGAAGTAAACAGTTTTTCACAGTTAAACAACAACAAAAAGTTAAGTAAATATAGAAGCAAATAAATGATCTCTGGGAACCTGACACCTTTGTATTAAGATGTTGGGTAGAGAACCATGTAGAATGCTGCTAGACCTTTCCCATTTCTGTTCCCTGAGATCCAATACTCAAGGGTGCCCTTAGGACTGCAGATTCCTCTCACCTGTCTATGTCTCTTGTAGATAAAAAGACAATTTCTATCTCCCCTTCTGCTCTTGAGCCATGTCTGTGTCTGAGCCCCCATCTATGGGCAGACACCCCTTTCTCAACCACAGGTAAGTCCTCCAGAAGACTGAGCAATCTGTCTAAAGACCCAGCTCACTATCTGTTACCCTAGACACAATTCTCATAGTTGCCCAAAGAACTACAATACAATATCGGGGAAAGCTTCCTCTGCCCGTTTCCATTCAATGTCCAGTGCAGCCATGTCTGCTTCATCAAATTCATACAGTAACAACAATTAAAAACAAAAAGTGGCTACGAATTTTAAAGCAAGGAACAATTAATGGGAGGGGAATGGACATAAAAAAAGAAGAAATAAAACGTAAAGAACATCACTGCTCCTAGGTATGATAGAGTAGAAAGTTTATTATACACAAAAGAGAGAACATAGGCAGAGCTTGGGATATCTTGGATAGTCTACAGAAGACATGACCTTGAACCTTGTAGAGAGAAGATAGAGGGGATAAGCAAGAGCCAGACCAGGAGATCAGAATGATTAATGATAGATGAAAAAGACCAGTTACCAAATGCTTGGATTACATAGGAATGGCAGCTGGAAGATTGGCAGAACTACTTCTGGGATAGAGGGTGAGATAATGCAGCAATGTGCTGTAACAGGTAGGGACTAAGATCTGCTGAGAGACCCAGACAGCCAGGTTTGCTCTAATTTGTTAAATAGGCCCCTCAGCCATTTGTCCCATGGATTCAGACTTAACATTAGGGAGAAGGAGAAGGAACAAATGATGTAATTAAACCCTCTAAGATTATTTTTTAAAGTTAAAATACACTTTATGGTCTGACATTTTTCAGGGACTAAACATATGTACTAGAGCGCACCAAGTAGTACTCACATCCTTTCTCTTACGTTGTGTATTTTCAAATAGGAATAATAACATTCCTCCTAGGCACAACCGCATCAGTTTGTCTAGATCTTCTTTTGTTTGAACTAGTGAAAATACAGAAATTGGGTTTCTAGAAATAAGTTCATTTCCTCATTCAGATTCCTGATTGCTCTGACCTGTGAACAGCCCCAAGAGGGACAGTTTGCAATTTTACTGATTGTCTAAAATTGATTACTCACTATTCATGGCTAATGCCAACTACTGCCAAAGCAGAAAGGCCTCACCTTCCTTCTCTCTCCTCCTTTTCTATGTAGTGATTATGCCAGCTTCAAAGTTGGTCAGTGAACTCAATTCTTACACAACTCCCTCTTTATTTGTAATCCCCTCACTCCTAATCAAGTGAAGTTGGGCAACATCCATTCACTGGGCTTTTCCTTCTCACTGGCCAGTCAGTGCTCAGCTTGAAAGGAGTTGCAGAACTGACTTCTAAGCAGCAGAGGCAGGACTAGGTGTTCAAAGCAAGTCTTAACTATGTGGCATAAGGAAAGGCTGAGTTATAGTAGATGTTGCTCTAAATAAACAACTCTTTAGAAACGGGAAAGAAATTCTTTAAAGACTTGGAAACATTGGAGAATAGAAACAAGTAAGAGATCAGAGGACCTATGCATAAAGAAAAGGAAAATTTAAAAGTATACCAACAATTGACTTTTTAAAAAGATAAGTATAATTGAAAAAACATATTGGTGTACTGAATATCTGTGTACTGACTTTGAAAAAGAGCAGACCCATCCTGGTAGTGGACATGGCATTAAGAAGATAGTGTTTGACCTTGTCCCTATGTGTAACATTAGCTGCTGAGATCTATGTGGGGACACACACAGCTACAGCTAATGGCATGTGTTTTAAATTTCTGAGCTGACTTAAATGTGTCAGTAAGGATTGCTCATGTCTATATAATACAGGTCCTAAAATGGGAATTCATTATCCACTGGCTCAGGCTAACCTGCCCAAATTAAACACCCACCAATCTGGTTTTATTTAACCTCATGCATAAATTAATATAATCTGTGAAATTAAGAAATCATTCACACTGCCTGAATCAGGTCCTTCTCCATAATGGTGACCCCTGCCGCATACTCCCTTTTACTTCGGTCTGTGATCTAGCTCTTGTCTGCAGTGTTTTATCTGTTCCTCCGGTTCTCATCCTGCTAACTATATTTCTGCACACAAGCCCCTGCCACAACGGTTTTGTCCAGATGTAGCCCGATAATAAAGTTATTCAGAGGCCACAGCTGGATTCAACGAGAGACTAGGTCCACAAAGGACCTCACAGGTGGCCCCATCTGGCAGGCTGATGCTTACCATCCAGCCGCTGGTAAGACTTACAACACAAGTATCCTTTGCTAAGCAGCTTGCTTCCCGTCCTTGTGGGAGACGACTTTGCACTTACCATGCCTGGAGTTCTGAGCTTGCATGAGCTACCCTCACAGCACCCACGGGAGACACTAAGAACAGATCACACAGAAACACTCAGGTCAGCTGAGTTACTGAGAGGAACTTGCAGGCTTGGCACCCGGAAGAGCCGCCTCCTCTTCTGACTGGCAGCTCCGTGTGGAGGTTCTGATTGGCTACTGAGTCTTGAGTGACATGAGCACTACCCTTAGGGATAGAGTGTGCTGCAGGGACACAGCATAGTGGTTCCAGCCTGGGCCAATCTTTTTCCAGATCCGCAGATTTGCAGTTCAGTAGCACTAGTGCCTTTTCTCCAATAGCTTACCTGTCTGTCCTCCCGCCAAGCCCCTGGGAGGAGCTAAGATTCCTGATCCTTGCTGCTCTCCTGTCTGCTTCTCCCCTTTGAGGCCAGTGTCCTTGTGTTAACTG
Organism: Uromys caudimaculatus; assembly: GCA_028551405.1. Lineage (NCBI taxonomy): Eukaryota > Metazoa > Chordata > Mammalia > Rodentia > Muridae > Uromys > Uromys caudimaculatus. The sequence continues at coordinate 3,777,521 of CM052701.1, forward strand.
TTTTGCAAATTTGGAGCTTGCCTGAGCTCCAATTACAGAACTTAGGTGGCACTTCACCTTCTTCCTCCTGGAGAGCTTGCATACCCCATTAATCAACTTACATTGGAGTTACCAATCTGTCCACAGGCGGACAAGTGTCAGAATAATAGCAATTAAAGAGAAATTTTAGGAAACAAGATTTTGTTTTGTGGCTTCAGGCAGGGTTCAGGTAAACTGCAAGTACTTTCCACCTGATGGTCATGAGATAAGTCTCAGAGCAAAGCAGGAAAAACATGGCAGACACTGTGGAGCACTCTTGTTAATCAGCACATTGTCCTCAGTGGACAACAAACCTACAGCAATATTAGTAAATTTCTCCAGATGAACAGAGCTAATGTAACGAATCTCTATTATGTAGAAAATGGATTTATTAGAATAAAGAAACCATAGGCTTATTTCAACTAATTTGTTCACTTAGTCCAACAATGGCTGTCTACCAGTGGAAAACTGAAGAATACAATAGTGGTCCAGTCCATGTGGCTGTATGTCTCAACTGGTCTTCAGTATATAGCTGAATTTCCAAGAAATAGGCTGTAATGCCAACCAACAAACAAAAAAACAAAAAAACAAACAAAAACAAAACAAACAAAAAAACCAAAAAGGGTACTTGCTTCGTCAGAGGTAGGACATGAAGACAAAGAGAAAGACATACCATCTTCAATGTCCTCTATATGTTGGGTGTCACCAGAAGATATAGTCTGAATTAAAGGTGGACCTTATAACCTCAAAAGACCCACATTAAAAACACTTTTCCAAGGTACAAAAATATAATTAATAAAAATACCTCTTAGTACCCAACTCTTTGAGTTTTAGTTAATTCCAGATGTGGCTAATTTGACTACCAAGAATAGCTAGCACAACAGAAAAGACAGAATGGCTGGGAAAGATTTTTTGCCTGTGGTAATGTCTTTCTTCAACAAAGGAAGCAGGGACATTTTACTTTTAGAGTCTGTATATATTCATACATAGGTTTGCCTACATCTTTGCATGCCAAATTAAATCTTCTGAACGTGGTCATATATACATATTTCGAGACCGGTTTCTCTGTGTAGCCCTGGCTGTCCTGGAACTCACTCTGTAGACCAGGCTGGCTTCAAACTCAGAAATCCACCTGCCTCTGCCTCCCAAGTGCCAGGATTAAAGCCGTGCACCACCACTGCCCGGCTGTGGTCAGATATTAAAGCAGAGATATTTAAGGGCATTTTTAGCTCAAAGTCATCCAGAAACATATGTAAATTATAAAAATTGTGGACATAAATGTATCTGGAAAATTCATCTTGTACTATAAGGGCTTAACTGAAAATCAAGTAAATGACACTGTGAAAGTAGATTGCTCAGGAACCAGTCCTACCTGTTAATCATGATCTGTGATGTAACAAATAAATGTATCAATGCCACAATTTTCACAGATACAAAAGACAGAGAACACAAATTCAGAAAACCTCAAGGAAAAGAAAATGTTTCAGCATGGTGGACACTGTTCTTTTAGGGACTCTATTTGTCTCAGAGCTATGAGGTCATTTTATAAACACACACACACACACACACAGACACACACACACACACACACACACATCCCTCTGTTGGGATGGAACTTACTATATCGTTCTTTCCATCTATCTATCTTTCTTTCTTTTAATTTTTTTTGTTTGTTTTGTTTTTTTCGAGACAGGGTTTCTCTGTGTGGCCCTGGCTGTCCTGGAACACACTCTGTAGACCAGGCTGGCCTCGAACTCAGAAATCCACCTGCCTCTGCCTCCCAAGTGCTGGGATTAAAGGCGTGCGCCACCACTGCCCAACTATCTATCTATCTTTCTATTCAATCAGGACATGGCATTGTAAAGCTTTTACCAAGAATATCCTGTTTCATGTTTGTGTAAACAGTTCTTACCATTTATTCTCTACCTTGTGAATAAATGCTGATCAACCAATGGCTGGGCAGAATCAAAGAACAGGGTGCAATTTCTACTAGCAAGAGGGAAGAGAGAAGGAGTGCTGTTTTGATAGATTCTGAAATGAACCATGAAAAGGGTGTCTGAGGAGCCAGATCAGCAATAATGTGCAAGTGTCATAGGATGGGGTTTGGAGGTAGCCAGATTAGCAGAGAAGGTAAGGATAGACCAGTTAATGGCTCAGCTATTAAGGTAAAGTTTAAATAAATCTTGGTTTTGCTGTTCAGGTATTGGAAACTAACACAAGGTAAAGAAAAACTGCCTGCTGATTAATACAGTTTACATGTATGTTAAAAATAAATCATAATCATATATATGTATGTATGTATATGTGTATGTGTGTGTAAATATATATATATGTATATATACATATATATATATAAAACCTGTGTGTATGTGTGTGTGTGAGAGTGTGTGTGTGTGTGTGTGTGTGTGTGTGTGTGTTTGCACATGTCTGAACACACAAAGGCCAGACAATCACAGGAGATGTCTGGGACTGGAATTAGAGCAAAAAACAGTTTCTAGGGATGGAACCTGAATCCCTTGCAACAACATCAATTGCACTTAACTTCTAAGATATCCCTCTACCGAGTCTTTTAATTTAAATTTTATTTTTATACTTTTTAATTAAAAAGTATTACATCACTTGTTCCCTTTGGTCCTATCTCCATCACATACCAAAACCTTTCCAGTGTATTTCTTCCTACTTAAATATGAGTGAATGAATACGTTCAAATATATAAATAAAGCATGCAGAGTCCGTTTCGTTGGATGTGTGCATATGGTTTCAGGATGGACCACATGCATTGATTGCATTGAATAACCACAGAGAGAGTTCAGGTTTTCCTAAGGCTAATTGTCACACTTGCAGGAGAGTTAAATGAGCAGCAGGTTGTTGGGGGCACAGAGGTCCTTGCAAACACAGGTACTGGGGAAACCAGGAATGTCAAACACTCAGGGTCCTCTTCCCAAAGATGGAGATAAAACACCTACTTTCACTGTGAAAGGCTGGGAGTGGATTTTATTAATGACCTCTTTGCCATCTGTGGAGGCAAACCTCACCTATCTTTTGCTACAGAGATAGACCTAACTAGCCCAAATTCCACAGAATGTTTTTCCCAGATTCTTTTTTCACTAGACTCTTACCTATCCTTAGGGGAGATGCCATATGTAGTTTGTGGTTAGCTGACCTCTATGCTAAATAAATTAAATTCTAGGTCTTTCAGCTATAGAAACCACTCTCTTGGTCACCTAGGCTTTGTAAAAGAGTTTCTATGGAGTCACAAATTATGCTTTATTGCATCTCTAGAAGTAGATGGATTGGACTGGTTGTTGCCTGTAGATCTTTTCCCAAATTGTACTGTGTCCTAAATATGCTGGCAAAGATTCTCTAGCTATTAGATTCTCTCAGTATGATCTAGGTTCACAAAGTCAATCTGCCCTGGGTTTCCATTTTCCTGTCTTACCAAGGTTTGCTTTCCTATGTGATACGTTCAGGGACCTGAATAACAGAAGATAGAACCTCAGGTGACCTAGAATGCTGTGGACAAGAATATTATCAAGAATAGAAAACTTAAGGTGGTGTGTGTGTCAGAGGCCTCATATCACCTAGTGTATGCTAACTGGTGGGTGTCTCAGTGTCTGAGAAATCTCAGGGGTCCAGGTTAGTTGAGACTGCTGGTCTTATTGTGAGGTCACCCTCCTCCTCAGTTTCTTCCAGTCTTTCCCTTATTCAACAACAGGGGTCCCTAGCTTCTGTTCATTGGTTGGGTGTAAGTATCTGCATCTGACTCTTTTAGCTGTTTGTTGGGCCACTCGGAGGGCAGCCATGTTATGTTACTGTCTGTAAGTACACCATAGCATCAGTAATAGTGTCAGGCCTTAGTGCCTCCTCTTGAGCTGGATCTCAATTTGGGCTGGTCACTGGCCCTCCTTTTCATCAGTCTCTTCTCTATTTTTCTTTCTGCACATCTTTTAGACAGGAACAATTCTGGGTCAGAGTTTTTGAGTGTGGGATAGCAACCCCATCCCTCTACTTGGTGCCCTGTCTTTCTATTGGAGGTGGCCTCTACAAGTTCCCTCTCCCCACTGTTGGATTTCTCATGTGAGATCCCTCTTTTTGAATCCTGAGCATGTCTCACCTCAGAGGTCTCTGTTACATTCTACAGGGTAACCCCATCTCTTACCTCCTGAAGTTGCCTGTTTCCATTCTTTCTGCTGGCCTTCAGGGCTTCACTCCTGTTTTCTCCCCCCCCCCCCCAAATACCTGATCATGAATCTCTTTTCCCCTCCCTGTCCCTTCTTCCATCTAGATCCCTTCCTCTCTCCCCAACCCCAATTGCTACCTTCTTTCGCCCAAATGGGACTGAGGCATCCTCACTTGGGCCCTTCAACTTATTTATTTTTTTGAGTTCTGTGCATTTGTCTGGACTCAATGAGAGAAGATGTGCCTAACCCTCAAGAGACTTGAGGCCCCAGGGAGTGGGAAGGTGAGGCGGGGTGCGGGTGGGAGACATTCTTTTGGGAGACTGGAAGGAGAAATTGGAAGAGAATCTGTGGTGAGAGGGACTGCAAGGGAGATAAGCACTGGACTGTAAAAAAAAGAGGCATAATAATAATTAATAATAATAAACAAAAAATATCCTCCAGCAAAAAAGAAAAGAAAAAGAAAGAAAACATTGAGTGTAATATACATCCAAAGCTAAGAGCACTGCAGTTTCTTTCAGAGCACCTAGGTTTCAATCTCAGTACAGAAAGCACCTCACTACTATTTGTAAATCAAGTTCCAGAGGTTCCAAAACCATCTCCTGGCCTTCCTGGCCTTCCTGGCCTTCAGGATTTACAGGAAACAAAAATACAGAGGAAAAACAACCATACCACGAAAATAAAGCTAGATTTCTTTGTATAGGGAGAGAGAGAGAGAGAGAGAGAGAGAGAGAGAGAGAGAGAGAGAGAGAGAGAGCTTATTGACAAACAGCATAGCAATGCATTTCTCCCATCACAGCACTCAAAACATGGAGGCAAGTAATTAACTGAGTTTTAGGATAGCCAAAGCTACATACTCAACATACACACACACACACACACACACACAGATACACACATGTAGGCAAAGAAAAATAAAATTAATAACGTAGGTGAAAAGAGTACTGGAGAAATGGGACAGTACAGTAACTCTTAAAGTCATTTTAGGTGTATAGAACCAGTGCCTTACTATCATTTTCAAAAATGAATACTGCCAAGCATGGTAGCATCTGCTACCAATCCCAGCAGTTTGGAGCCAAATTCCTATCCATGACTTTGAGGCCACACTGGTCTACATAGTCACTTCTGTAATGTCACCCATTTCAAATAGACCTATTTTTGAAGGGTGGATCCTTTTGTGCTGTCGAGAACTAGGGATCAATGAACAAAATGATGTGATGTAAAAATTGATTTTATTTTTAGGCGAATCTTTCAGTTTCCTCTGTATTAGGTGAGAGAAGCAGCCCTGAGTCAAAGCAGAGAAACTTTTTATACTCAAACTCAAGGCTAATATACATAGCAAGTGATTACAAAACTGGAATAGCATTGCAGTCAATAATTTAATTAATCAGCCAGTTCTAAAATTATATCATAAACAGTAGTAACAATTTACACTATGTAAATCTCAAGATTATAGAGGAAAAACAAGTCAAAATGTCAAGTTGTCCTTTTCCTTGGGACATGATTAGAGAAAACATCATAGTTAACAATATCGAAATTGATCAAATGTTATCTATAGGATTAGTTAGGAAGAGGAAGAAAAATAAGTCAGCTGTCCCTTACCAGATATAATTTTGATTTAACTTTTCTGGTGACTGGGTCTCATTTAGAATGCCTGCTGATATTAATTCACAAATTAAACTTTAAATATATCATACATAATGAATCTGTAATAAAGAGTATTATATATTTAATACAGTACTTCTGGGTCACCATTCCTAGCATAACAGTCTTCTATATAAATTGGTGCTGATACATTATTTGGTATTGGTTTTGTTAGAAGTAAAGGAGAATGTTCTTAAAGGGTTACTTCTTCAGGAATGTCTGCAATTGTCAATCTTGGATCACTGCTCCCTGTAAAGGAATGGGACAGATCATAAGAGCTCTAGACATAAAGTTTGATCAATATTCCTCTTTGGTTTCTAAATTTGGAAGGATGATTTTTGGTGTTCTTAACTTCCACAGAATATTTCTATTTACATTTTTATTGTTATTATAAAACAAACTGTGGACAAATCAAATTATAATTAAAGGCATCAAATCAGGCTTATAGTTCCAAAATGTTAGAGTCAATAATGGCAGCAATAACACACAGCATCAGGCAGGGCTGAGAGCTCATACTTTGAACCTCAGGCAAGAGGGAGCTAGCAATATTGGCATGGTCAGTAGACGTTAAAGGCTGAAAATACATCCATTTCACATGCATCTTCCAAAAAGGCCACATCTGTGCTTCTTCACAAACAGTTCCACAAAGTAGAACATAAATATTCAAACATAGGAATCTCTGAGTGCCATTCTCATTTAACTACTACATGTTTCTTCAAAAGTGAAAACAACTTTTTATCTGATCTCACTGTACCATATCCTTAAGAGAGACTGTTATGTTTCCAACATACAATATCACAAAACAAACAAGCCTTACCAGAAAGAATCAGAGCATAGAAAAGAATGAACAGATCAAAGGGGAACAAAATTTAACACAGAAAACACCAAAACTCATAGGTCGTGTTCAGCAACTTGAGATTATGATGACTTTACCTTAACCACAAGGTCTTTGGTATTCCCACTCTTCTAGCTCTGTCACCTGCAGCGCACACAGCTTTGTTTCCAGAAGCTCCACTATCTTCTTGCAGTTTTCCTCAAAGCTGGTCCTTGTATCTCAAATCACTTATGTACAGTATTCTCTTTTATTTTATTGAAAGTGAGTTAGTGGGCTACAGGGATCATTAAGTTGTTAAGAGCACTGTCCAAACCTGTTTCATCTCCTAACACTCAAATGGCAGTTCACTAGTCTGTGGTTGCACTTCTATCAAAACAGTTGAGTATACGCTGGTACCTGTCATTGCTTGGATGGTTACATAAATGATACATTTTCTGTAAGTCCTGACATCTAGATTTAAAGATTAGTGATACCAAAGTGTACCTCTGTTGCCAAGGATGAAGCCTGGGCTTGGAGGGGGTATCTGGGAGCAGGAAAACAAAGGACTGGCAGTAAAATCGTGGGTCTAAGCTATACCTATGCTCTGTAGGAGACAGCTTTCCAGCCTCCTTTTCCTATGTTCTGCTTTCTCTGGAGATCTCCACACAGCTCTGTTTCTCTAAGTATTGCTGGAGACTGTTCCAAAAGCAGTTCTCTGCTTCTATTCTAAAATATTCACTCGATAGCTCATCTCCTGCATATTATAATGCAGTGTGTTATTTTACCTATCAACCCAGTCACTTAATCCAAGTTTCCTTTTGTCTATCTTAAGATAATCAAAGGCCCCTAATTCTTAGGAGACAACTGTGCCCTTCCCCCAGCCTTGAGTAGGATTAACATACCCAGGATGGTTTTAAAACCTGGCTGGAGCCAGTTTGGCCTTGCTGCATTCCCAGTTTCCCACAGGAGCCTTGAAGAGTTGACTGCCTCTGAGATTGCTAAAACAAAGAATGTGGTCTTTGGGCTTTCCCCAAAAAAGCAGTATGGAATATTAAAGTTGTAGACTTGATCAGAAACTATGTCTTGGCTTCATTCTCAGCAATCTGTCATATATATATTCACACACACACACATATATGTATATATATACACATTCAGGAGAATTTTTCCACTATGGTAGGCAACTTTGGGGACAATGTTGGGAATCTAGACTGATAATTGGGTATGAGGTCAAGAATCAGACATCAAATAGAAACACAATGGCTATAAACCTTGAGTACTTGACAGCAATCCATTTCTCAAAGGAGGCTCCATTTCTTATAAGCCTCACACATCTGCAAAACAGTACTGTGATTTTGGGATCCATGATCCTTGTACCACATCAACTCTGGAGGATTGAGAGGCCAAATCTACTCCATCTTGGGACCTCCTTCTTAAAGAAAAGACAACAACCCCGAGAACTTGACCTACTGCATGACACAAGCTGCACCCACATACCAGAAAAGGTCTCACAGCATAGTCTTGGCCAGAGCTACTCTCTAGCCACTTCCTAACAACAGTTAATTAAAGATTAGTCTGGTCATTTCTGATACAGGTTCAAACCATTTGTGATTTTAGATGGTCTTGCTTCAGAGCACCTACTTTTTGGCTTATGTCATTATATTAGATGTTTGCAAGAATGGACACCCTGTCCCTCAGCCCTCCCTTGCTTCTATTTTCCCATAGATATTTGACTTGCTGAGGGTTCATTTGGGGTTACTCTGTCTTCCCTTTCTGTCCTGCCACATCAGGGTTGGGTTGGAGAAGAGTGCATGCCCGAGCTGGTAATAAAGAGACCCCAATCATCACAGACAACTCCTTGTTGTTTTGTTGAGGTTCACGAAAGCTTCCTGACAAAACAGAATATTTCAAAATCAAACCCAAAAATGCTAATTCTGGAGGCAAATATCAGTGATCATGACCTAGTGAAATAGATTAGAGTACTACACATCATGCTCTTTTATAATAAAAGTATCATGTCTTTTTACACAATAATAGGACAAAGGAAGTTAAGAGTAGAAGCATGTAAAATATAGTAGTAGAAGCATGACATAGGTGTGTTATATCAAATTCCGAACATCCCTCTTATAGACAAGACTGGTCATCATGACAATGTTAGTCTCTCCATGGTGAATACTGAAGTAGAATGGCTATGGGAAGTATGATCTTCTTACAAGTTATACAGACCTCAGGAACAGACAACTTTCATTGTCACCGTGGAGTTCAGTGTTTCCTTACTTCTCTGATAGTTTGGCTCACTTGTAAATGGATACATCATGTTTGGGGATCAAGCTCTACATGAGTGAAAACTAATTCATTTCTCTTCTGTTTTAGAAAGAAAGTCTAAGTGTTACATGATTTTTAACCTGGGTAACATCAGTACGTTTTCCCTTATATGGTGGCCATGTGTTTTGTAGAAAAAGAGGAAAGCACATTTTCTTTATGTTTTCAAGGTCAAATTATATTCAGTGGATAGAATTATAGCCAATTTAGATTGTGGCAGAAAAAGAGGAAAGCACATTTTCTTTATGTTTTCAAGGTCAAATTATATTCAGTGGATAGAATTATAGCCAATTTAGATTGTGGCAAGATTAAGGGGGTGTTTCCCTGGGAATTTAAAAGAGATATTTCAAACAACCTGGATGGTAAATTTATAAAGGACACAAAGTCTCTTGTCAGGTATAGATTACAATTCTATGAAGTCTGCCATTTGCCCCCTTTTTAGAGTCCCATTCACAATTCAGCATTATATTTCCTGGGGTCTCCAGCTCTGGTAAAGTACTGCTGCCAGTTCATTTGGAGCTACCTTTCCTGAGTACATCATATCATCAAACTTTGAGAGACTCACCTTTTGCCTTGTCAGACATCCAGGTCTCAGCATCTTCCTAGCTCAAATATGTAATCTCAGTTCAGACTTTTAAAGTGAGTAGATTTTATTTCTGCCTTGCTCAAGTCATTGTTGAATGTATTTATTTGTTGATGTATTTACATAGTTAGTTTTCTATAACAGTTACTATAACAGCCAATTTTTATATACAGCATAACTTTACATGCATAGTGGAAAGTTGTACAAGTGGTTACTTCATCTTCACGAATTTTGATGTGAGAAGGAAGCAATGCAAATATTTTTGACAATCATACAAATTCATCTGCCTACATGATTTCACTTTGAGCCAAAAATCTTGATCATTGTGTTTGTATTAAAAATAATTTGGGGGATAATTCATTTCTAACACATCTCTTTGAACAAATGTCAACATACAATTAGTGGTATTAAATCAACATAAAGCATTAGAAATAAAATGTCATGAGCTGGTTCATGAGGTGAAACTATTCTGAGTTTTCTGAGAAACCACCAAATTGATTTCCAGTGTGGCTGTACAAGTTGCAATCACACCAGCAATGGAGGTGTGTTCCCCTTTCTCCCCATCCATGCCAGTATGTGCTATCTTTTGAATTTTTGATCTTAGGCACTCTGATGGGTCTACAATGGAACATCAGATTTGTTTTGACTCATATGTCTCTGATGACGAAGGGCTTTGAACATTTCTTTAAGTGCTTACTAGCCATTGGAGATTCCTCTGTTGAGAATTCTCTGTTCAGTTCTATACCCCTATTTTAATTGGGTTATTTGCATTGTAGGTGTCTAACTTCTTGAGTTCTTTATAGTTTTTGGATATTTGTCCTCTTTCCAATGTGACGTTAGTGAAGATACTTTCCCAGTCTGTGGGACGATGATTTGTACTACTGACAGTGTCCTTTGCCTTGCGGAAGCTTTTCTGTTTCATGAGGTCATATTTAATTGTTGACCTTAGAGTCTGAGTCATTGGTGTTCTGCTTAGGAAATTTTCTCCTGTACCAGTGCTTTCAAAGTTATTTCCCACTTTCTTTACTATGAGATATAGTGTGCAGTTTTATGTTGAGTCCTTGATCCACTTGAAATTTAGATTTGTTCACGGTGATAGAATATGAATCTATATTCAGTCTTCTACCTCCACTTATACCAGCACCATTTGTTGAAGAGTTCTGTATTGTTTTGTTTTGCATTGTATGACTTTTCCTTCATTATAAAAGAATCAACTGTTAATAGGTGTGTGCGTTTCTTTCTGTGTTTTTAATTCATTCCATTGATCAATGTGTCTTTTTTTGTACTAATATCATGCAGTTTTAATTAGATAAAAAATGTGATTTTTTTCTTTCAGCTTGTTTAAATGGTGGATTATGCTGATGGATTTTTGTTTATTAAACAATCCTGAATTCTTGGGATAAAGCTTACATGCTTATGATGAATGATATCTTTGATGTGTTCTGGATTCTGTTTTTGAGTATTTTATTGAGTATTTTTTGCATCAATGTTAATAAGAGAGATCTGTCTGAAATTCTCTTTCTTGATTGAGTCTCTGTGTGATTTAGATATTAGGGTGACTATGGCCTGACAGAATGAGTTTGAAAGTGTTCCTTCTGTTTTTAGTTTGCAGCGTATTGGAATCAGCTCTTCTTGGAAATTCTGGTAGAATTTTGCACCAAAATCATTGGGTCTTGACCTTTAATTTTTTTGGTGGGATGGTTGAGAGTTGTGGGGTTAGGAGAATTTTAATGTCTGCTTATTTTTATCTAGGGGTTATAGAACTGCTTATATAGTTTATCTGATTTTTATTTATCTTTAAGTGTTATATGACTAGAATATTGTCCATTTCGTTAAGACTTTCCTATTTTGGTGAGTACAGGCATTTGAAGTAAGACCTAGTGATCTTTTGAACTTCCTCAGTGTCAGTTGTTCTGTATCCCTTTTCATTATTTACTTTGTGTGTTTGGATACTATCTCTTGCTTACTTTGGCTTAGGTTTTGCATATCTTCTTGATTTTCTCGAACAATCAGGTGTTGACTTCGTTGATTCTTTGTATTGTTTTCTTTGCTCCTGATTGATTTCATCCCTGATTTTAATTACTTCATGCCTTTTACTCTTCTGTGATGTGCTTGCTACATTTTCTGATAGGGTTTTCTGGTGTCTTTTTATACTGCTGATATGAGAACTTTGTAATTTCTTTATGGTGACAATTAGTGCTATGAACATTCCTCTTAGGACTGCTTTCATTGTGTCTCATAAATTTGAGTATGTTGTGCCTTCATTTTCAATGAATTATAGAAAGTCTTTTTATTTCTTCCCTTCCCAGAGATCATTAAGTAAAGAGTTGTACAATCGCCAAAGAGTTTAGGTTTTCCAAGTTTTTTGTTGTTGTTGCAGACCAGCTTTCATTCCTGGTGGTCTGATAAGATACAAGGCATTGTTTCAATTTTCTTCTATCTTTTGATGCATGCTTTGTTAGAGACTACATGGTTTATTTTTTAGTAGTATACATGAGGTACTGAGAGGCAATTATATTCTTTTCTTTTTGGGTGGAATATTTTATAGATCTGTGTTAAGTCCATTCCATTCATAGTGTTAGTTTTGTTAAATCTCTGTTTAGATTTTGTCAGGATGACTTGTCATTAGATAAAAGTAAGGTGTTGAAGTCTTCCACTCTTATTGGATGGGATTTGATGTGGGATTTATGCTTTATCAATGTTTCTTTTACACATGTGGGTGCCCTTGTGTAGATATTTCCTTTGATGTGTATAACATGTCCTTCCTTGTCTCTTATGATGAGTTTTGGTTGAAAGTCTATTTTCATAGGTATAAAGATGGCACATTCATATTTCTTGTTGGTCGATTGGCTTGAAAATTGTTTTTTCAGTCCTTTCCTCTGAGGTCATGTGTATATTTATGGATGAGGTGTGTTTCTTGTTTGCAGTAGATGTTGGATCCTGTTTTTGAATCTACTTTATTGGGGAATTGAGTCCATTGATGTTGAGAAATATTAATGACAAGTGATTGTTAATTCCCGTGATTTTGACGTTGGTGCTATGAGAGAGAGAGAGAGAGAGAGAGAGAGAGAGAGAGAGAGAGAGAGGGAGAGAGAGAGAGAGCTTGACTGTTTTTGTGTATTTTCCTTGATGGTAAGGAATTACTTATTTCCTGTGTTTTCTTGGATGTAGTTATCTTTCTTTTTTTATTTTTTTATTTTTTTTTTATTTTTGATACTTTATTTACATTTCCGATGTTTCCCCTTTTCTGGGTCTCCTCTTTGGAAACCCCCATCCCCTCCCCCTCCCCACCTCTGTGAGGTAATTCCTCCTCCCACCTACCCGCCCACCCATTCCCATATTCCCACCTTGACATTCCCCTTTACTGGGGCCTCTAGCACCCTCAGGCCCAAAGTCCTCTTCTTTCTCCCTGATGGCCATCGAGGTGATTCCTCTGCCTCATATGTAGTCCAAAGCATGGGTCAATAGATGTGTATTCTTTGGTTAGTGGTCTGAACTCCAGGACGACCAGGGGGAGGGTCAGG
>CM052701.1:3791103-3815148 GCA_028551405.1 Uromys caudimaculatus
CCCCCTCTCCTTCTTATTTGAAAGAATAGGGGGAGATGTAAGGAGCGGTTAGAGTATTCACCATTACCAGATGGCGCTGTCACTTTAAGGAAGCTTGTGGTTAGCGCGGGGTGGCTCGCCCGAAGCGCCTGCGCATTAAGGGTGTACGTGACTAATCACCGCCCACTCTCGGGGCGCGCCAATCAGTGGAGGACACGCTGCCTCAGGGCTATATAAGCAGTGCCATTCTGGGGCCCCGGGTTCCTCCTCCATCAACGGCTGAATAAAGCTGAACTGCAGACGGAGCCTATGTGTCGCGTGTCTTCTTGCTGGCGAGAGGTGCGCGCGGGACAATGCCTCTAGCCACCCTTCAGAGTACTCTGGATTCACGAATGAAAGACGCATGCCCATCAGTTTAATTTTGATATGTCTTTTCTACCTTAATTGCTGGGGACTTCTAAACCTCCCCATGGCTAGCACACACTCCCCTCTGGTATCCCTTAGTTAACACTTTGTAAATCTATGTTTTATCTTTACTCAATCTTGTGAGTGGCCCTTGTGGCTGCTTCCCTGAATTTTTATTGCTGACAAGTTTTTAATTCTGAACTTTCTCTGCTTCCCTGTCATGGTGTGGTCTGTTCTGAGCCTCTCATGGCAGAATCCCTTCTGTTTTTTGTCCTAAAAGTGTTTTTGGTTTGGATCTTTTGTATTGAACTGATCCATCACCCAAAATCAGGAATTTGAGTGTCCAAACAATGAGCATCCTTTTTCTCAACTGGTTTTTTATTCAGTCAATAAAGAGTCAAGATTCAATGGCAGGGCAATTACACTGAGGTACAACATTTGGATTTGTTCAGGCTAGGAACTGGGAGGAAGGAAGAAGGCAGAGATATCCATGATGGGGAAGAAGAAAGACGAGACTTAAGCCTCTCCCACATTTGAGAATCAGGGAAAGTGGCCACATAGGCCACTTCCTCTATGTGTGTGGGGAAGCAGAGATGAAATATAGATTTTTAAAAAATGTTAATTCAGAAATAATGGAAGGGAGTGTTTGCTAGCAGCATGGAGGATTAGAACTGCCCAGTCTTTGGGCTTGTCAAGGCAATATTAAATTTAACTCCTGTCTGCCTGTGTGTGTGTGTGTGTGTGTGTGTGTGTGTGTGTGTGCGTGTGTGCGTGCGTGAGAGAGAGAGAGAGAGAGAGAGAGAGAGAGAGAGAGAGAGAAAGAGATTCATTTACCAATTCATAAAGCTTTTGGGCAGGTTCAACGAGTACATGTGACCCTCCAGGAGCAAATCAGATTAACTAAGTACTACAACAAAATATTTCTGCCTCTTTATTCCTTCTCAACCATTGGCAGTTGGCTCTTTATTGATTAATCAAAAAACAATTGGGGATAGGGACCCTCAGTGTCTGGCATGCAGATTCCTGTGTGATTTTGTGGGCTAACATGTGTGCATAATTAAGACAAAGAGTTACAACCAATCCCCAACCCACTCGCTGTCAATAAGTAGAGGATTTGTGATGAACAAAGTACACCATTTTACTTAAAGTTGGAGTGATGTTTGGATTCCACCGGAAGAAACGTGCAACTCTTTGGGGCTGTGGAGGTGTCTCAGTGCCAGAACAGGAGCTACAGGAGCATGGGAACCTGATTCTGAGTGCCCATCACTGAAGTAAACATAGCAGTGACTTTAGGCATACTTGTAATCTCAGCACTGGGAGAGGCAGACACAGGAAAAACTCTGGGGCTTGCTGGCTTCCAGTCTACTTCCAGGTACATTAAGAAACTCTCACAAGGGAACAAAGAGGCAGGGAAAGAACAGGACACCTGATGCTTCTCTCATAAATGTATACATTTGCAAGCACACTTGTACATACAAAACACACATGCATGTGTTGTTGAGATGTTAATCTACTTAGACTCCTGGGTTGTTGTATGCCTGCAGCAGTTGTCCAAGAGATCTGAATTCATGAATGAAATTGCACATGTCATCTCAGTTTTTAATATGCCTATCTAGCTCAATGGCTGAGCACTTCTACACATCCCTGCACCTAGCACATACTCCCCTCCAATAATCCTGAGTTATCATTTTTTAAGTCTATTTTTCTTTGGAGCCCCAGACCCAAAGGTGAGAGTGGAGTTTGGGGCTGCATCCACAGAGTCATACATTTGGGCAGGCCTTTAATTCTGATCTCTCTGCTTCTCTGTCATGGAAATTCTGTCTGTCATCTTCCCCTTCAGTCTCTTGCCTTCACAATCTAAATGTACCACTTCCACTTCCTTGCACAGTAATTGGCTGTATGGCAATTCGTTATTACTCTGAAAGCTACCTGAGGCAGGGACCCTCAGCATCTGGAAGCATGAATTTTGGGAATCAAATTAAAATGAAGCATTAGAATCAAACCCCAACATCTCACACTTACTGCCCAATAAAAAAGGATAGTCTCTGAATTACAAATTGAGCATAACCATAACAATTATCTAAATAATAAACTGTGGTATATGATTAACATCCAGTCTATCATATTGTTAAGTAGATAAAGTATTCTATGAGCTATCATGACTTAAAGAACTTACAATTCTATAACTGAATTCTGTCCTAACTTTAAGTTGTACTACAGCTGGTAAGCTGAAACCAAACTTTCTGTATCATCTTCCTCAAGGGTAAAAAACTTAAGTTTGAATATAAAAAATCCCAGAATGAATTAAATATTATCTGAATACAAAGGAAGCACAAAAACATACCTTCCAAGTTTTAATCAAATTGTAGAGACAGCTCACTACCTGGACTGTCCCATAATCCTTAAAACATTGGAGCACCTGTTTTCAGACTTTGACCAAAATTCATCTGACACATCTCTCATGAAGCAGGAGTTATGATTGACTATTTTGTTCTTTCTTGGCAGAGCTAAACTGTCAATTATCTCCCATCATATGTCCTTTCATGGACACTATTCTTTTCTCTGTAAATAAACACAGCAAATTTTGTTCAGTGGCTACCTTAGATATCTAGAAACAATTCCATATGATGCTTTTGATGCTCAAATTATTCTTTGACCTGTGAAGTGGTACTGTCAGGAGCAACCATGTCGGTAGTCTAATGATCTTTAGTAATGAAAGAACATTAAATGTTATTAAATGTTATTAGATGGATTTCTGATGTTTTGAAGATTAGCTATCTATATAAAGTGTCTAAATTGTTAAATCTTGAATATTCTCAGTTGTTTCTATTTGAATTATATTAAAAACAATTCATTATAATTAAATCAGAATCTAATATAACCATGAGGTTATTATCTAGCTTTTAAATGGTATTACTTAATTAAAGAGGTTATAATAGCAGATAAAGGACTGGTTCTAAGACTTGTATTCTTACATGATTTATGTAGGCAAAATGCCTATCTAAGAGTAACAACATTAATTTTATATTTTGTGTCAAGATAAAAATTTATACCAATGAAAATTTTAAATCTGCATCAATTAATAAATTATTTACCAATATAAAGTTAAAAAATGAATTTGTATCAATTATATAGATTTCTATTAATGTAAAATTGTGGTTTATAATGAATGCTTTCCTTAAGAATGAATTTAGTAATCCACCTATTTCCCCCATTGCAAAATTATGACCATGTCCAAATTATCCCTTAAAATAGCAACATACCTATAATTTATAAAATAACTAGAAGCTCATATCCAAACTCAAGGAATAGGGATGATGACTCTCCAAAAAATCATTCTGCAGAATAGAGGCAAAAAGAAATTGTTTAAAGAGGTGGGGAAGGGTAAGGAAATAGTAAAATTGGTTAGACTTAAGAAAGTTAGTTTTAGAATCTATTATCTAGTCTTTGTATGTTTAGAAGGCTCAGGATTTGACTGAATTGCTGACTGGATACGTTTGTAAGTTTGGATGAAGTGAGGTCATCTGGAATAGCCAGCTATTCCTGAAGCTGTTTTGAAAGCAATTCTCTGGAATCAGCTCAGAAGGCAGAGGGCTGGAACAGCAAGTCATTTTAGGGTCCTGTCCTGTTTAGTTTTCTTGAAAATTTCTTTTCTTTGGCCAAGATCTTAAGGGTCATAGCCTGTCAAGTCTGATTGATAATACTCTGGAAGAGGTCCAAAGCTTTTCTCCTTTTATGTCAACACAAATATAGAGCCTCTCTCCCCAAATAGCATGTCATTTGTCCAATAACTGGAAATCATTGAAGGTAGAGATTGGATTAATTTAATAGCTTGTCCCCACTCCCACAGGTATTTTACTATAACCATGGAACTCATAACCACATGAATTTTGATAATTAAAGAAATTCAAAGCAATTAATCCAATCTAAGTAAACATTATTTTCTGCCTAATTTATCCTCTGCACTTTGACCTACATGAGATCAAGGCCTATATTTATTCATCTATGTATTTAACTTCAATTAAATTTCCCTTCTACATACTGTATGAGCCTATTGCCTGGCTCTAAATTTGTCATATCAGGCTGAACAAACCCAAAGTCCCACATAGACCACGTTCAAAATTCCTGACTATTTACCCTGGCATAGACCTTTTTTGAATTTTCTTTAAAGCATTTTTTCTCAATCAATCACCCTTCTATCTGTGCGTCTTTATTTTCTATATTTGAGATCAAAGGTTTTAATTTCTTTATTCCATACATATTTAAAAACATTTAAACAATTAACATTATATTTTCCTCTATACTTATAATTAAATCAAAATTAACTTATCTCCCACCTGTGATTATCTGCTTGTTCGAGGCCAGTAGCCTGTATTGTCTGCTTCTCTTTGCCTTCCTGTTAGTAGTCTGTCTATTTGAACAAGAGTTACTCCCAGTACCTCTAAGCCTAAACTTATTGTATAGTTCTGAACTGCAGGAACAAATCTCCACATGGATTCAGCTAACTCTGTAGCCTACTTTGAAACCAATTCTCCTGCCCTTCTGATCTTATATAATAGTGTATGTATTCTACCCCAGATTCAATAAATAATTTTTTTTTTGGTCTTTCGAGACAGGGTTTCTCTGTGTAGCCCTGGCTGTCCTGGAACTCACTCTGTAAACCAGGCTGGCCTTGAACTCAGAAATCCTCTTGCCTCTGACTCCCAAGTGCTGGGATTAAAGGCATGCGTCACCACTGCCCGGCTTCAATAAATAATTTTTAATAGTGAGTTCTTGCCCCATGTTGGCTGTCATCTGTAGTGGTGAATTGTTAATTCACTTGAGCTCCCAGCAGGTTGCACATGTATTGCCAAGGAGTTATGGATTCCCTTTAAAGAAGACCTAATACCAATACTCTTCAAATTATTCCACAAAATAAAAACAGAAGGAACACTACTCAATTAGTTCTATGGAGCCACACTTACGCTTATACCTAAACCACACAAAGATCCAAAAAAGAACCTCAGACCAATTTCCCTTATGAATATCAATGCAAAAATACTCAATAAAATTCTCACAAACTGAATCGACGAACACATAAAAATTATCATCCATCATGGTCAAGTAGGCTTCATCCTAGGGCTGCATAGATAGTTCAATATACAGAAATCTATCAAACTATTCTCAACAATAAAAGAACTTCTTAGGGAATCAGCATCTCTGACCTCAAGCTGCATAACAGAGCAATAGTGATAAAAACTGCATAGTATTGGTACAGAGACAGGCAGGTAGATCCATGGAATAGAATTGAAGACCCAGAAATGAACCCACACACCTATGGTCAATTAATCGTTGACAAAGTTGTTAAAAACATCCAGTGGAAAAAAGAAAGCATTTTCAACAAATGTTGCTGTTTGAACCTGTTGTCAGCATGTAGAAGAATGCACATCAATCCATTCTTATCTCCTGACCCAAAGCTCAAGTCCAAGAGGATTAAACACCTCCACATAAAACCAGATAAACTGAAACTGACAGAAGAGAAAGTGGGGAAGAGCCTCCAACACCTAGGTGCAGGGGAAAATATCCTGAACAGAACACCAATGGCTTATGCTTGAAGATTGACAATCGACAAATAGGACCTCACAAAATTGCAAAGCTTCTTTAAGGTAAAGGACACTGTCAATAGCACAAAACAGTAACCAACAGATTAGGAAAAGATCTTTACCAATCTTATGTCCGATAGAGGGCTAATATCCAATATATACAAAGAACTCAAGAAGATGGACTCCAGAGAACCAAACAACCCTATTAAATAATGGGGTACAGTGCTAAACAAAGAGTTCTCAACTGAGGATACGAGAAGGGCTGAGAAACACCTAAAGATATGTTCAACATTGTTACTCATCAGGGAAATTCAAATCAAAATGAACCTGAGATTCTACCTCACACCAGTCAGAATGGCTAAGCTCAAAAACTCAGGTCAAAAACTCAGATACTAACCCATCTATAAACTCTTCTTGCCTACAGGAGGTGCAAGGACAAAGAAGGAGTAGGGTCAGAGGGAATGGCCTACCAAGTAGTGCTCCAAATTCAGACCCATCCTATGGACAGGATCCAATCCCTAACATTATTAACAATACTCTGCCAGGCTTACAGACAGGAGCCTGGTATAACAGTCCTCTTAGAAACCCCAGACATCAGCTGTCCAAATGGAAGCTGAATCTCACAGCCAAAAATTGGAGGGAGCTTGAGGAGTCTTGTGGAAGATTTGCAGGAGTGATTGAGGAATGTGGAGGGGAAAAGAACTTCACAAGTAGACCAACAGAGTCAACTGACTTTGATACATACAAGTTCCCAGAGAATGAACCACCAACCAAAGAACATTCATGGGCGGGAACTGTGTCCCAGCACACAAAATTGTATAGCATATGTGAAGCTGGGTATTCTGGCAGGTTACCCAACAAGTGGAGCAGAGAAAATCCATGACTATGCTGCCTGCCTGTGGAATCTATTCTCCTATCTCTGCTGCTTATGGCAATAGCAAAAACAAATCTTGCTATTTTACAATCTGAAAAGATTTTACTAAAGTTTTAGCTAATTTTATTTGAACATCAGTGAGATGGCACAGTAGGAAAAGTCTATAGAATGCAGTGGTGGCAACCTGACCTAGATCACTGTATAAAAAAGGCCAAGTAGACCCTACAAAGTTGTCACTCAGTCTCCACATAACTTTCTTGGCGTAAACACTGATAACACATTACACACACACAGACACACACACAGACATACACACACACACACAGACACACACACACACAAACACACACACACACACACACACACACACACACACACACACACACACACCCCAGAAATACTTTTTTAAAAATACATCTCATTGTTGTTACATTATTTAACAACTCTAGATAATTCCCATTCATGGCATGCTTCAAAATGAAGTGCCAAATGGTAACTAATGGGAACATAAAGAAGCATGGAACATCAAAAGATATGTGCATATCGATAACAATGAAGATATGCTGTGAGATACACAGTTAGTTGCTCATTATCCAATTTAATGACATCTCTAACAGATGCATGAAATGCCATGTTGGATACAAATGAAGTGTTTCATGATTGTTATTTTCTCTTCTATTAAGCATTTGAACATTAACATTGTTAAAATGTGTTGACAAAGAGGACACATTGGGGTGCATCTTCTAACTTACAATTTGTATTCAATAGGTTGACACATAAGAATCAAAAAGTAAAATGTAAGCCAGGTAGTGGTGGTGCACACCTTTAATCCCAGCCTGGGAGGCAGAGGCAGGTGGATTTCTGAGTTTGAGGCCAGGCTGGTCTACAGAGTGAATTCCAGGACAGCCAGGGCTACACAGAGAAACCCTGTCTCAACAATCAATCAATCAATCAAACAAACAAATTAAAATGTAGCCTTCACTAATGACTGACATCCAAGCCAGGCTACATAAGAAATCACATCTCAAGGGAATTTGTAACACATGTGTTGCCACATCACATGTGATCCCATATTCCAATAAAGCTAAAAGTCAAATTAAATTTTTTATAGGTTGCTTCAGAAATTGGGTTTTATCACAGCAACAGAAAAGGTATTAATACACAGCCATAAAATTTGACACTTAGTTGACAAATTTTGTATAGTTGAAATATGATGGCAATCTCAAACCAATAGAAAGGAATATCACAACATACAGCTTGAATTGATTGTTGACACATTTTATGCTCCTGAAAAATAATCTTCTGTGTTGGCTATAGATCTTACAAAATCCTTTATAGTCATAGATTCCACACAGTGTGGTTCCTTGTGTACTCAAATACTATTGTGTTATGCAAAGAATTTAAGATTGATTATACACGGAACATATTACTCTTTTATAAAGGAAACGAAGTGCAAAATGTTATCACACTGACTACAAATATGGGTTCTTCTGCAGTATGTATTTTTCTCATGATATTTGAGAATATGGCTACATTCAAATGATTTACCAGTTGCTTATTCATAGGATTCCTGTCCAGTCTGTGTTATGTATTTTTGGATAACTCTGTTTTAAAAAGGCCTTATCACATTAATTACATTGGAAGGGTTTCTCTCCAATGTGGTTATTTTCTGATTTATTGAAAAATGGCTGATAGGCAAATATTGAGTGTAATGGCAATTGGTGAATTCCCTCTATTCCCTGACAGTGAATGCAGGTGTACCAATTAGAACCAATGAAGATAGGAATCTGCAGCATCTCAAATGTATGATCCTCGTGCCCTTTTGGAACTGATTTAACACAAGGAGCATTAGAACCAATACACAAAATTTCACTCTTTTCATCCATTATAAAGGCCTTTTCTCTCAGGAATACATTGAATATAGTTATAACAGTTATGTATGCTATATGATATACACTAACAATATCTAGTCTATCTATTTTGATAAAATATGTACATTACTCTAGCATCTCTCCTAGCATAAAGAGTTTACAATTCTATAACTGAATTATGTTTTTATTTTAATTTGCATTACCATCTGGAAACCATTCTTTCAAATATACATCATCTTCCTCAATGCCAAACAATTAAGTTTGATTTTGAGATTATAGCAAGTCTTCAACCACAACAGATTTCCGAGAAAGACTTCTTTTATAGGAAGCACAAAAACAAAGCTTACAAAATTTGCATAGACCAACTACTACATGTACAGTCCCCTACTCCTCAAAATCTTGTACCATCTGTCTTCAGCCTCCTGGCCCACAATCATCTGACAGAAATACTATGAATGACTAGCTTACTCTATCTTGGCAGAGCTAAACTGTTGACTATTTTGCACCTTGTATGCTTTCCTTGACAGTATTTTATGTCGGTAGATGAATTAGAGCAATTCTTGCACTGTGGCTATCTTGCCAAAACTGGAGAAACTACATGTAGAGGTTATGATGCTCAATATATTCTTTGAACCATGACAGGGGTTTTGTCAGGAGCTAACACGTCTATTAGTCAAAATTCCAATAATAATAAAATGATTACAAATGACAGATTCTGTGGATTTCTGATGTTTCTGAAGAAAATCTATATATAAAGAATATCTGAACCGCTAAGCATTATCTTAGCTTAACCATTTTATTTGAATAATACTGAAAACTATTATAATTAAATGAGAATCTAACATAACCATGTGTTTACTATCTGGCCCTTAAATTGCATAACTAAATGATTTTAAATAGTGTGTAATAGAAGATCTAGAAGGACTGGGTCAGAGGCTTGTGTTCTTAAATGAGTTGCAGAGGCATAATGCCTATCTAAGAGTAGCAATATTAATTGCAAATTTTGTACCAATATACATAGGTTTATATCAATGAAAACCTTAAATCTATGTCAACACATAAATTCTGTACCAATGCAGGAAAGTATAACTTCAAATTTGCAACAAATACAAAGATTCCTACCAGTGTAATTTTGTTGCTACACAATGTCTAGTTCAATAATTTACTAACCCATTTCATATATTTCTTCCATGTTCAAAATTAAGACCATTTCCAAAGTATTCCTTAAAATGACAACCTAACTATAATTTATAAAATAGTCTTAACCAGACAACCAAAGTAAGCATGACAACTCTCTACAATGTCTCCCTGCTGAATTGGGTCATGCAATGTTTAAAGGGGTGGGAAGGAATATGAAAATTAGAAAAACCTGTTAGAATTAAGAAAGCTAGATTTAGCATTTTTTCCAGTCTCTGCATGCTTAGAAGACTCAGGATCTGACTGAGGTTCAGTTATCTGTCTGAAAGACTGGATGAACCAAGCCCATTTTGAGTCAGCAGCAATTTCTGAAAAAGTTCTGGAAACAAGTCTCTGGAAACAGCATCAGGAGGCAGGTAGCTGGAACAACAGGTCATCTCAGAGTCCCTGCCAATGAATCTAGTCAGAGGGGCACATTCTGCAATATATGAATCTTACAACCAAGATTCAGTACTATTAAGAGATTTGTATGGATTGTGCAAGGTTCACAGAGCAGTTAAGGATTAATTTTTGCTCCATGTTTGAGCAGGTGAAAGACAATTATCATTTTAGGAGTTAATTTGATCAATAACCAATTGTAATAAGTCGTTGATCATGACATATGAAGAATGACACAATGAATCTTAAGTGTTCCATAATCAAAATTACATGTTGTCTAATTTTAGCTGAAGTTTTAGGTAGAGGATTTTTATGTCTAGGCTAGTTTGAATAGTCAGGGCTATCCCCATGTGGAGGAATCAGCAAATCATGTTCCCGGCTGTTTGGTTTTCTCAAACTTTTTTTTTTCTGTAGCCAAGGTCTTCAGGGGTTCTTTCCCTGTCATATCTGATCCATATCATTCCCAAAGGGATCCAAATCTTTTTCTTTCTTTCTTTCTTTCTTTCTTTCTTTCTTTCTTTCTTTCTTTCTTTCTTTCTTTCTTTCTTTCTTTCTTTCTTTCAGTTTTTTGAGACAGGGTTTCTCTGTGTAGCCCTGGCTGTCCTGGAACTCACTCTGTAGACCAGGCTGGACTCAAACTCAGAAATCCGCCTGCCTCTGTCTCCCAAGTGCTGGGATTAAAGGTGTGCACCACCACTGAACGGCTTCTTCTTTCTTATTAATATAGAGCCTCTCTCCCATTATATCATGTCCTTGATCTAATAACACAAAATCATCAATGGTATAGATTGATTCAATTAGCACCATACTTTCCCTTCAGGTTTACCCTATTTTCACATCTCTTCCAGAGGATTTTTAATGTCATAAAACCACCAAACTTATAACACATTTTGATGATTAAAACGATTCAAAACAATCTGAACAAGCTACATAATTTTTTTAAAATTGGTTATTTACTTTATTTACATTTCAAATGTTTTCCCCTTCCAGGTCTCACCTTCAGAATCTCCTATTCCATTCCCCATCCCTTGCCTCTATGGTGGTGCTCCCCCATCCACCCACCCACTCCTGTCCTCCCTCTCTAGCATTAACCAACACAGGGGCATCAAACACACTAAGGCCTAATGGTCTTTCTTCCCACTCATGTCCAAAAAGGCCCACCCTTGCCACATATGCAGCCAGCACCATGGGTCCCTCCATGTGTATTCTTTGGTTGGTAGCCCAATGTCTGGGAGCTCCAGGGGTCTGGCCAGTTGACACGGTCGCTTCCTCCACGGGGCTGCAAACACCCTCAGCTCTTTCAGTCCCTTCTCCATCTCCTCTGTCCTGGACCCCATGCTCAGTCCAATAGTTGGCTGGGAGCATCTGCCTCTGTATTTGTCATGCTCCGCCTGTGTCTCTCAGGAGACAGATCATGGAAACACAAAATGAACAGAGATACAGTGAAACTAACTGAAGTTATGGACCAAATGGATTTAACAGATAGCTAGACAACATTTCACCCTAAATCAAAAGAATATACCTTCTTTCAGCACCTCATGGTACCTTCTCTAAAATTGACCATATAATGGGTCACAAAACAGACCTCAACAGATATAAGAAGATTGAAATAATCCCATGCGTCTTACAGATTACTATGGATTAAAGCTGGTCTTCAATAGCAACAAAAATGACAGAAAGCCCACATACACATGGAAGCTGCACAACGCTCTACTCAATGATAACTTGGTCAAGAAAGAAAGAAAGAAAGAAAGAAAGAAAGAAAGAAAGAAAGAAAGAAAGAAAGAAAGAAAGAAAGAAAGAAAGAAAGAAAGAAAGAAGTTAATGACAATGAAGGTACAACATACCCAAACTTATGGAATACAATGAAAGCAGTGTTAAGAAGAAAACTCATAGCTTTGAGTGTCTCCAAAAAGAAACTGGAGACAGCATACTCTAGCAGCTTAACAGCACAGCCAAAAGCTCTAGAAGAAAAAGAAACTAATACACACAAAAGCAGTAGAAAGCAGAAATAATTAAACTGAGGACTGAAATCAACCAAGTAGAAACAAAAAGAACTATAAAAGGAATCAACAAAACCAGGAGCTGGTTCTTTGAGAAAAGCAACAAAATAGATAAACCCTTAGCCAGACTAAACAGAGGGCACAAAAACAGAATCCAAATTAACAAAATCAAAAATGAAAAGGGAGATATAACACCAGAAATTGAGGAAATTCAAAAAATCATCAGATCCTACTACAAAAGGCTATACACAATAGTTATCCTTTGAGACAGTGGTCCTCCACTATCTCCTGCCTTGTTACATAAGATCAAGGCCTAAGTTTATACTATCTGTATGGGATAATGTTATTCTGCTTTTCCATGCTCTTGACCTACATTTTAAGATGAATAGACTCAATTTATTTATTTATCTATGAAAACTTAAATTTTCCCATCTATGGAGATTAATGTATCTATGGCGGCATATATGTACATGTATATGTATGTGTGTATGTATTTGTATATACATCCCCCTTCAATTTTTATAACTTGAACAATCACCCTTTCCTATGTATTTAACTTCAATTAAATTCCTTTCTACTTACTGTATAAGCCTATTTATGGCTCCCAAATTGTCATACCTTGTGAAACAATACCAGCATTCCTGAGTTGCCCACAGTCAAAGAACCCAATTGCCTGTCCTGGCATAGACTTTTTAAATTAACTTTAAAGCATTTTTTTCATTCATTCTCCATTGTGTAGAAATTAATACCTCTTATTAATATTTGTTGAGATAGGACATCTCTCTGTCTTCATGCCTTTGTTTCCTACATTTTAGAGCAAAGGCCTGGATTACTTTATTCCATGTATATTCACACTTAAATAATTACCACTATATGTCTTTTATCCTGAACAGTAACTAAAGAAATGCATCTATCTCTCCCTTTCTTTATCTGATTATAGCTAGCAGGGAGCCTCTACCATTTACCTCTGTCTCTGCTTTCTGAGCAGCCTGTCTCTTCATACAGCACCTCGAAGCTTAAACTATGTGAGACAGCCAGAAATCTTTGAGAAGGGCCCATAGTAAATCCTTACCACTCAGGAGTTTGGATAAGCTTAGTGAATTTTGCTGTGCCTCAGTTCATGTCATGAACCTAAGAATTATGCATACCAGTTCAGCTCACCTTTTGTTCTAGTTTCAAACCTGCAGAGGTTGGCGAGGAAGCATATTACTCCTGCAAAACCAGCAACTCTGCTAAAAATCCAATTTTCCCCATCTCTTAATCTCACATCTTGGCATGTATTTTCCATTTGAGAATCTCCAATTAATTTTTAATACTGAGTTCAAGCCTCTAGGTGAGATGCATTCTGTAGAGTTAATTGGTTACTCTGCTCTACTATAGGATGTCATCTGTGCAAGTTCCTACCTGACTTTGAAAATGTTTTGGATTCTCAAATGAAAGACAAACAGCTTTATTTAATATGCCTAAATAAGCATATTGACTGGGCCACTCCCAAACTTCCACATTGCTAATGCTTCCCCTGTGATTCTCCTGAATTATTACTTCCTAAAATCTATATCCCATGTTAGCTACCCTAGAATCAACTGGAGGAGGGAACACTGGGGCCACTCTTCCTCGGCTCTTACAAGAGTGGTACTCTGTCTTTTGAGCTCTCAAGCCTACATCCAATTCCTTTGTTTGTATGGTGGTTCTCTTTGGTCCCCTTGTCCAAGAATTCAAAAGTCCTGCCTCTGTCTTCCTGCCTAGCCATTAGCTGAAGGCAATTATATTTACCAATTAGAAGAAGCCTGGGTCAGGGAATCTCAGTGTCTCAACTGCAGGATTCATGTGAAATTTGGGAACCAATTTAACACAAGTAGCATGAGAACCAATACACAACAAGTGGGAATAAGCAAACAAAACAAAACACACCCTAAATATTGCCATTTTGTTATCACCCTGCATTTAATCATATGATGAAACTAAGTTCAAGTTCCCAGGCATGAGTGATTGGGGAGTTCCAACCTATCTTTACCCATCTTTTGTTCTTGAAAACATGATTACTGTCTTTAACAATGCCTTATGCTATTCATCTTGTGCTCCTCAGTACATAAGACCTGTTCTTTACCACCAAAGAACAAATGGATATGATTGGTTAAACTATAACACCCACATTCTATAAGTGTTGACACTGTAAATTACATAAGCCCCTATCCCTAAATCTTGATTGGAGGGAAAATGTAGCTGTAGCTTGGCACAGATGTTTCTATTTTTCTCTCCTTTTTGTATAATTTTATTTTTTCTTTTTAAAAAATTTATTGTTTATTTTTTTTTTAACAATCCAAATTTATATCCCTCCCAGTCCACACTCCAACTATTCTGAATCCCATACTCCTACTCCAGTCTCCAAGATGTCATCACAAACCCTCTCTCCCACCACACTAGACCTCCCACTACCTGGGGCCCCAAGTCTCTCAAGGGTTAGGTGCATCTTCCGTGACTCAGTCAATCCTCGGCAGTCTTCTGCTGTGTATCAGGTGGTTTATGCTACTTGGTTGGTGGCTCAGTGTCTGAGAGATCCCGGGGATCCAGGTTAGTTCAGACTGCTGGTCTTCCTACACTACCACCATCCTCAACTTCTTCCGGCTTTACCCTAATTCAACCACAGAGTTCACCAGTTTCTGTCCATTGGTTGGGTGTAAATATCTGCATCTGACTCTTTTAGCTGTTTATTGGGCCTTTGTGAGGGCAATCAAGATAGGCACCTGTTTGTAAGCACACCATACATCAGTAATATGTCACAGCTTGGGGTCACCCACTGAGCTGGATCTTAATTTGGGGATGTCACTGGACCTCTTTTTGCTCAGGCTTTTCTCAATTTTTATTCCTGCAGTTCTTTCAGACAGAAACTATTCTGTGTAAGAGATTTTTGACTGTGGGATGGCAGCTCTATAACATTATGGCTTACAGTCGGGAGGTGTGTGTGTGTTACAGGTCACACATTAGGTTCTGAGTATGTTCTCTGGCCATGATCCAGCAGGAGCTTGATTACACTAAATTCCTGTCATTTGTGTTAACTGAGTTTGAATTGTGTTGAATCTGAGAGGACCTCATACCAGAAAGGCTCTACCACATTGTTTACACTCATAAACTTTCTGTCAAGTATGATTACTTTCATGATGATGAACACTGTACAAATGAGCAAAGGCATCCCCATATTGAATGCATTCACAGGGTTTCTCATTCACGATGATGAAGACTTGGAAAATTTGAAAAGGCTTCACAATATAAAATATATTCATAAACTTCTATGCAGTATGGATTTTTCATGGTGATGATGATTATAGAAATGTGCAAAGACTTCACCATATTAAATACATTCCCATGATTTCTCTACATTATGATTTCTTCCGTGCCTTGAATATGACTGACATGTGAAGGCTGTACCACATGGTTTGCATTCATAGGCTTTCTCGCTTGTACGTCTTCTTTATGTATTTAAAGATTATTGCAATGTACAGAGGCTCTATCCTATTGATGACATTCAGAGTTTCTCTTGAGTGTGTCTTGTTTTATTTACGTGGAGAGTACTGTGACTTGCAAAAGATTTACCAAATTGCCTATATTCATAGGGTTTCTCACCATCATGTGTTCGCTTATGTGTTTGGAGATGACTGCTTTGTACAAAGGCTTTACCACATTGGTTACACTGATAGGGCTTCTCCCCTGTATGTGTTCTTTTATGTTTTTGGAGTTCACTCCTTCCTGCAAAGGCTTTACCACACTGGTTACATTCATAGGGTTTTTCTTCTGTATGTGCTCTTTTATGATATTTGAATCTACTGCTTCTTGCAAAGGTTTTACCACATTGGTTACATTTATAGGGTTTCGCTCCATTATGTGTTTCCTTATGGTCTTTGAGGCCACTCCTTCCTGCAAAGGCTTTGTCACATTGGTTACATTCATAGGGTTTCTCTCCTGTATGTTTTCGATTATGTATTCCGAGAACATCACTTCCTGCAAAGGCTTTACCACATTGTTTACATACGAAGGGTTTCTCTCTATGTATTTGTTTATGATATTTGAGACCACTGCTTCCTGAAAAGGCTTTACCACACTGGTTACATTCATAGGGTTTCTCTCCTGTATGTGTTTGCTTGTGGTATTTGAGACCACTCCTTCCTGCAAAGGCTTTACCACATTGGTTACATTCATAGGATTTCTCTCCTTTATGCATTTGCTTATGTCTTTGGAGATATCTGCTTTGTGCAAAGGCTTTACCACATTGGTTACATTCATAGGGTTTCTCTCCTGTATGTGTTCTCATATGATATTTGAGAACACTGCTTCTTGCAAAGGCTTTACCACATTGGATACATTCATAGGGTTTCTCTCCATTATGTGTTCTTTCACGCCTTTGAGTATGAATCTGATATGCAAAGGCCTTACCACATTGAATAAACTCAGAGGGTTGGTCTCCAGTACAACTTCTTTCATGCCTGCAAATACAGTTGGCACATGTGAAAGCTTTCTCACATTGGTTATACTGATGAGTCCTTTTATCTATATGAATTCATTTACAATTTCGTTTAATTGTAAAGAACAATCTGATCTTTAGATAATTTCATTTTGTTTACATTCAAACATATTCCCCTTCATTAATTGTTGTTTTACGTCTTTGAAGATACATGAAACAGGAAGAGTATTGATTTCCTGCCTGACATTTATAGCATACTTTTCTATAAGAGGTTATTCACAAATTTGAAGAGAACAGAAAAACTCAGAGCTTTTGCACACTGATTGCATTTATAGTATTGCTATCATGTGATTAATACTACATTTGGAACATGAACCAATGCAAAGAGAAAAAATTTCTACTTCCCGAATTCTCATAAAAATTTTCATCAGTTTGCATTGGTAAATGACCACAATAATGTTGGGAAAGTAATTATTTATAAACCTTTATCACACTAAGAATGTCTCCTCAAAGTGGGATGTACTGCATATCCTCTAATTGTTCTGGAAAAGAGAAAGGTAGGTTTCTTCTTTCAATATCCCTATGCTCACATGGCTTGTATCCCATTGTGACCAATGACATCCATATTAAAAGAAGAATAACATGTGAAAGGGATTCACATTACATTCACACTGTTTGACTTTCTTTCCTCATAGACATGTGGTATAGGGATTAAGGTTTCTCAAGAAAAACCATTCTTGAATCTCATAAACTGTCTATTTCACTAAATTTAGCAATGGTATGATTAGTATATCATTAAACACAAATTTACTATGGATTATTTGTTTCTTACAAGTTTTTTAGTCATACACTTATTACCTAATTAAAGTCTTTCCCTTTTGCAATAGCTAAGTTGTGTGAGACTAAACAGACTGGCACTTCTACAGTATGGCTTTACTGGGCTTGATTCAAATAGTGACATATCACTTAAGCCATTGTTTTTTTGTCTTTGAACTTAAAGGAATGCCTTGTAAATACAACTTGGATAGCTGCCATAGACCTATAAAGTTTTGTGAGATTTAATAATCATCCATAACTTAAAGAATTGTTTATTTTACCCCATTGGTTTTCTTGACAACTTGTAGCACATATTAAATTTCCTCAAAGACATTTTCTTATCAGCTTGCACATAAAAATTACCTTCCATGACTTCTAGAACTTTGAAAATAGTCTTCAATAGTATTGTATTCCCAAATGTAGCCTAAAATATGGTACAAGAGAAAGCATGTTACATCTTTGGAAATTAGGCAACATTTATGTTACTAACTTGAGTGAAACTTAGAAACATGACTGATTTATTCAACTCATTCTTTCTCATTCTCAACTGAAATTAAGAAAACAAATATCAATAACAAAGAAACAGTTGTGCCTACATTTTACATAGTAAATAAAAAAATCACTGTATTACCTATAGCTGTGAGATTCCTATAGGTCTCAAGCATCACACCTTTGTAGAGACTCTTCTGAGAAGCATCCAGCAAAGCCCACTCTTCCTGAGTGAAGTTCACACGCACATCATCATAGGTGACTACATCCTAAAAGATCCAATACATGTGTATATAATAAAGCATGATATTGACAACAGTGTAAATGTGGGCTTCAAAATGAATAGTTGCTGACTGACCTGCCCATCCACATAGGACTTTTTTTTTTTTTTGGTTTTTTCGAGACAGGGTTTCTCTGTGTAGCCCTGGCTGTCCTGGAACTCACTCTGTAGACCAGGCTGGCCTCGAACTCAGAAGTCCGCCTGCATCTGCCTCCCAAGTGCTGGGATTAAAGGCATGCACCACCACTGCCCGGGCACACATAGGACTTTTTATCCAATAAGTAAATAGTCTTTCACAGTTAAACAACAACAAAAAGTTAAGTAAATATAGAATCAAATAAATGATCTCTGCAAACCTGATGCCTTAGTATTAAGATATTGGGTATAGAACCATGTAGAATGCTGCTAGACCTTCCCCATTTCTGTTTCCCGAGACCCAATACTCAATGATGCCTTTAGCACTGCAGTTCCCTCTCACCTGTCTATGCCTCCTGTAGATAAAAAAGACAATTTCCATCCCCTTTTCTGTTCTTGACCCATGTCTGTGTCTAAGCCCCCAACTATGGGAAGACACCCCCTTCTCAACCACAGGTCAGTCCTCCAGAAGACTAAGCAGTTTGTCTAAGACCCAGACCACTATCTGTGATCCTAGACCCAATTTTCATACTTCCCCAAAACACTGCAATAAAATATTGGGGAAAGCTTCCTCTGCCCATTTCCATCCAATGTCCAGTGCAGCCATGTCTGCTTCATCAAATTCATACAGTAACAACAATTAAAAAGAAAAAGTGGCTATGAATTTTGAAGCAAGGAAGGGAATGGAAATAAAAAGAAGAAATAAAAAGTAAAGGACATCACTGCTTCTAGGTATGGTGGAGTAGAAAGTTTATTATACACAAAAGAGGGAACATAGCCAGAGCTAGGGATATCTGGGATAGTCTACAAAAGACATGACCTTGAACCTTGTAGAGAGAGGAAGAAGGAGAGAAGCAAGAGCCAGACCAGAAGATCAGAATGATAAATGATAGATGGAGAAGACCAGTTACCAAATGCTTGGATTACATAAGGAATGGCAATTGGAAGATTGGCAGAACTACTCTGGCTAGAGCGTGCAATATGACATCCATATGTTGTAAAAGGTAGGGACTAAGATCTACTGAGGGAACCAGACAGCCAGATTTGCTTTGATTTGTTAAATAGGCCCCTCAGCCATTTGTTCCAGGGTTTCAGACTTAACATTAAGGAGAAGGAGAAGGAAGAAATGATGTAATTATACCCTCCAACATTATCTTTAAAAGTTAAAATACACCTTAAGATCCAACATTTTTCAGGGACTAAACATATGTACTAGAGTACACTAAGTAGTACTCACATCTTTTCTCTTACATTGTGCATTTTCAAATAGGAATAATAACATTCCTGCTAGGCACAACTGCACCAGTTTGTCTATATCTTCTTTTGTTTGAACTAGTGAAAATACAGAAATTTGGTTTCTAGAAATAAGTTCAGTTCCTCATTTAGATTCCCTAATGCTTCACCTTCTTTCTTCATCCTCCTTTTCTTTGTAGCTATTATACCAGCTTCATCTTTGGTCAGTTAATTCAATTCTTATACAGGTCCCTATGTATTTGCAATCCCCTCACACCTAATTCAAGGAGGTTAGAGAACAGGCATTCACTGATTTTTCTTTTCTCATTGACCAGCAAGAGCTCAGCTTAAAATGATTTGCAGGAATGTCTTCCAAGCACTGGACAGCAGAGGCATGTTCAGGTGCTCAAAGCAAGTCTTAACTACATGGCATAAGGAAAGCCTTAGCTACAGAGATCTTGCCATAAACAGACAGATAGGAAATCTCCTTAGAAAAAGGAATGAAATTCTTAATTTCTAGGAAACATTGGAGAATAGAAACAAGAGAACAGAACACTTATGGATAAAGAAAATAAAATTTAAAACAAAATAAACAAAAATTGACATTTTAAAAAGATAATTATAATTGAAAAAAAAAAACTTATCATTGTACTGAAGTTGAAAAAGAGTAGGACTTTCCTGGTAGAGGGAATGGCAATAATAAGATAGAGTTTGACCTTGCCCCTATATGCAGTGTTAAATGCTGAGACTATAACATGACACACACAGCTACAGCAAATGGTATGTGTTTTAAATTTCTGAACTCACTTGGATGTGTCAACTAGGATTGCTCATATCAATATAATAGCAGGACAGGAGTCTTTTGATTTACACCTGTGGCCTCTGCCACACGGCTCCATTCCCAAATAGCACAGGGAAAGAGCTAGCTTCCAGGAGTGTGAGCCAGGGTAAGACCAGCACCTCTGCTCAGAGTGACCCACGCAGAACCCTCAGGACACAGGGACTGAGGAGTAGCCTTCCAGGTTTGTTCTGCTGCCAGGGAGCTGATCCTGTGCCACAGGGCTCCATACACAAATAGTGCCAAGAGAGAACTTTTTTCTCAGGAGTGCCAACAAACCTTTAAACACAGGCAAGACAACCACTTCTGTTCAAATTCCTGGCTCAAGAGGGACACTTGCACAGCCATTGGACACAGGCACGTAGGAACAGCTTTGGGCAGGATCATTCTGGTTTCTGGCTGCACCTCAGAGCTGACTGTGCACCAAAGATCCCCAAACCCAAATTTCTCTCAGAGAGAGATTGTCTCCAATGGGTACTGACACAGAGGCTTGCAGTAGGGAGAAAAGATTCCCAACTTAAGGGGCCAGTAAATATCTTCAACAAAATTATAGAAGAAAACTTCCCTAACATAAAGAAAGAACTGAACATTCAAGAAGCCTACAGAACTCCAAATAGATTGGACCAGAAAAGAAAAATTTCCCCTCACATTATAGTCAAAACACCAAATGCACAAAACAAGGAAAGAAATTCAAAGAAGTAAGGGAAAAAGGTAAAGTAACATATAAAGGCAGAACTATCAGAATTACATGAGACTTCTCACCAGAGATTATGAAAGCTAGAAGATCCTAGGAAGATCCCATAGAGACCCTAAGAGACCACAACTGCAAGCCCAAGCTGCTATACCCAGCAAAACTCTCAAATACCATAGATGGTGAAACCAAGATATTCTATGACAAAACCAAACTTACACAATATGTTTGCACAAACACGGCCCTACAAAGAATAATAGATGGAAACGGCAACACAAGGAGGGAAACTACACCCTACAAAAAGCAAGAAAGTAATCTTCTTTCAACAAACCCAAAGAAGATAGCCACACAAACATAAAAATAACATCAAAAATAACAGGATGCAACAATTCCTATTCCTTAATATCTCTTAACATCAATGGACTCAATTCCCCAATAAAAAGACATGGACTAAAAGACTGGATATATAAACAGGACCCAGCGTTTTGCTGCATACAGGAAACACACCTCAGGGTTAAAGATAAACACAACCTCAGAGTAAAGGGCTGGAAAACAATTTTCCAGGCAAATGGTCTCAAAAAAAACAGGATGGAGTAGCAATTCTAATATCGGATAAAATCGACTTTCAACCAAAAGTTATCAAAAAAGATAAGTAAGGACATTTCATACTCATCAAAGGAAAAATCTACCAATAAGAACTCTCAATTCTGAACATCTATGCTCCAAATGCAAGGGCACCCACATTCATAAAAGAAACTTTACTAAAGCTCAAAGCACACATTTCACCTCACCCACTAATAGTGGGAGACTTCAAAAACCCATTCTCATCAATGGACAGATCTTAGAAACACGAGCTAAACAGAGACACAGTGAAACTAACTGAAGTTATGGACCAAATGGACTTAACAGATACCTTGAGAACATTTCATCCTTAATTAAAAAAATATATATATACCTTCTTCTCAGCAACTCATGGTACCTTTTCCAAATTGACCATATAATCGGTCACAAATCAAACCTCAACAGATCTAAGAAGATTGAAATAATCCCTTGCCTCCTATCAGATCACTATGGATTAAGGCTCATTTTCAATGGCAACAAAACAACAGAAAGCCCACATAAGCATGGAAGCAGAACAACACTCTTATCAATGATAACTTGTTCAAGGAAGAAATAAAGAAGGAAATCAAAGACTTCCTAGAATTTACTGAAAATGAAAGTACAACATACCCAAACTTATGGGACACAATGAAAGCAGTGTTAAGAGGAAAACTCATAGCTCTGAGTGCCTCCAAAAAGAAACTGGAGAGAGCATACACTAGCAGCTTAACAGCACACCTGAAAGCACTAGAACAAAAGGAGCTAATACATCCAAGAGGAGTAGATATCAGAAAATAATCAAACTCAATTTGATTTGGGTGAAATCAACCAAGTAGAAACAAAAAGAACTATGCAAAGAATCAACAAAACCAGGAGCTGGTTCTTTGAGAAATCAACAAGATACATAAATCCTTAGCCAGACTAACCAGTGGGCACAGAGATAGTATCCAAATTAACAAAATCAGAAATAAAAAGGGAGATATAACAATGGAAACTGAGAAAATTCAAAATATCATCAGATCCTATGACAAAACCCCATACTCAACAAAATTGGAAAATCTGGTAAAATGGACAATTTTACAGACAGATACCCAATACTAAAGTTATGACAGGATCAGATAAACCATCTAAACACTACCATAACCCCTAAAGAAATAGAAGCAGTCAATAAAAGTCTTCCAACCAAGGAAAGCCCAGGTCCAGATGGGTTTAGTGTAGAATTCTATCACACCTTCAAAGAAGACCTAATACCAGTACTCTTCAAACTCTTCCACAAGGTAGATGCAGAAGGAACACTATCCAATTCCTTCTATGAAGTCACAATTACACCGATACCACAACCTCACAAAGACCCAACAAACAAAGAAAACTTCAGACCATATCAATGCAAAAATTCTCAATAAAATTCTCCAAACTGAATCCAAGAACACATCAAAATGATCATTCACCACGATCAAGTAGGCTTCATGCAAGGGATGCAGGGATGGTTCAATACCCGGAAATCCATCAATGTAATCTTCTACATAAACAAACTCAAAGAAAAAACCTCATGGTAATTTCATTAGATGTTGAAAAAGCATTTGACAAAATTCAACAACCCTTCATGATAAAAATCTTGGAAAGATCAGTAATTCAAGGCCTATACCTAAACATAGTAATAGCAAACCAGTGGCCAACATCAAACTAAATGGAGAGGAACTTGAAGCAATCCCTCTAAAATCAGGGAATAGACAAGGTTGTCCTCTCTCTCCCTATCTATGCAATACTTGAAGTTCTAGCTAGAGCAATTAGAGAACAAAAGGAAGTCAAAGGGCTATAAATTGGAAAGGAAGAAATCAAAATACGACTATTTGCAGACGATAGGATCGTATATGTAAGTGACCAAAGGACACTGTCAATAGGACAAAACGGCAACCAAGAGATTGGGAAAAGATCTTAACCAATCCTATGTCCGATAGAGGGCTAATATCCAATATTTACAAAGAACTCAAGAAGTTAGACTCTAAAAAACCAAATAACCCTATCAAAAAATGGGGAACAGAGCTAAGCAGAGAATTCTCAACTGAGGAAATTCGCAGGGCTGAGAAACACCTAAAGAAATGCTCAACTTCCTTAGTCATCAGGGAAATGCAAATCAAAACAAGTCTGAGATTCCGCCTCACACCAGTCAGAAGGGCCAAGATCAAAAACCCAGGTGACAGCAGATGCTGGCAAGGAT
>CM052701.1:3815648-3851847 GCA_028551405.1 Uromys caudimaculatus
GTAATGAACCAAATAGACTTAACAGATATCTATAGAACATTTCATCCTAAATCAAAAGAATATACCTTCTTCTCAGCACCTCATGGTACCTTCTCCAAAATTGACCACATAATCAGTCACAAAACAAACCTCCACAGATACAAGAAGATTGAAATAATCCCATGCCTCCTATCAGATCACTACGGTTTAAGGCTGGTCTTCCATGGCAACAATAACAACAGAAAGCCCACATACACATGGAAGTTGAACAATGCTCTACTCAGTGACAACTTGGTCAAGGAAGAAATAAAGAAAGAAATTAAAGACTTCCTTGAATTTAATGAAAATGAAAGTACAACATACCCAAACTTATGGGATACTTTGAAAGCAGTGTTAAGAGGAAAACTCCAATTGAAAGAGTCCAATTGAAAAAAGAAGAGAATCAAAATATTTTTTTAAAAAAGTAGCATCTTGTCTACTACTTACAGGGGATATGTGAAAAGAAATGGACAGTTCTATAAAGTCTGCAGAAACTATCATACACTTGGCCAAACTCATGAGAATTCTAACAAAGCAGCACTGCAGAAGGAAACACCAAGTACCCATAAAATATTACTGACCAAACCTACAGTTCACTTGGGATGGATATCCATATTGCCATAGAGTGGAAAAATTTGGCCAGGTGCCCTGACCACAAAGCATTACCTCGTCCCCCAACCCTAACCCTGACTTAAGAGAAAGAGCACTATTTTCTACTCAATACACCAGAACCTCAGGTAAACCTCCTAAAGCTTAAGGCTCCAGGCTGTTAAGGGTCTGGAATTTAGGAAGGAGATGTATAATTCTCCATACATTAGGAATAAGCCTTATTTGATTGGACCAGCCCACAACATACAGTGTTTTCCTTTGCAAAGAGATGTCACCAGGTGGAGTCCTGCACTTGTGGCAAAGCTATGCTTTTCCTAAGAAGAAAACTGGATCTTTATGTCACACCAGGCCTTAAGGTTGGTTGTGACCCTCTAATGCCACATTGGGCAGCTTGTGAGGGGCCTGTTCTTTGATATCAGCCTGGGTCTAATGACTGATTGTAAAGCAGATTTGTTCCCATTTTTATGGTTTGGAGACAAATGTCTGGACAATCCTGATAAACAGACATGTATGTTACTATACTAAATTTTAACAGGACTGCTTAGCATACTACATACATGTCAGGTGTTTTATACACAGTCCTACCTCAGCTAAACTCTACTCAGTGTCACTTAATATTTCCTAAACATTGTTAATTCCTTACATCATCAATTCTACTCTTGTACATCACAACTTAATATTAGATTGCTACCCAATACATGAGATGTCGTATACAGATTCCACAAAACCAACTCCAAATGGAAATTAAACCTACATGTTAATTGCTAAAAGCAGAACTTACAGAAGATAATACAGAAAACAGGGCTCTCAGGTATATCTCTACACACAAGCCGCTGCTGCAACGGTTTTGTGCAGAAGCAGCTCCCATTATAAAATTATTCAGAATCCACAGCCGGGTACAAGGAGAGACCATAAAGGACCTCAGCTGTAGCTGCAGATGTCTGGCTGCTGCTTACTATTCAATCACTGGGAAGACCCACTACACATGCATCCTTTGCTAATCTGCTTGCTCCTTCCTTTTGTGGGAGATGATCTTGCACTTACCATGTCTGGAGTTTTGAGCTTGCTGAGGTCCTCTCACCACACCGAGCAGAGTCACTCAGAACATATCACACAGAAACACTCATGCTCCCTGAGTTACAGAAAGGAAGTTGCAGGTTTGGTACCGGGAAGAACCGCCTCCTCACGTGATTGGCAGGTGTATGTGGAGGTACTGATTGGCTAATGAGAAATGAATGACATGAGCACCACCCTTAGGGTTAGAGTATGTTGAAGAGACACCGATAGTGGTTCCAGCTTTGGCCAATCCATTTCCAGACCTGCAGATTTGAAGTTCAATAGCACAAGTGCCTCTCCTCCAATAGCTTACCTGTCTGTCCTCAGGCTAAGCCTCTGGGAGAAAGCAAGGCATCACATCCCTGTGCCTGCTTCTACCCCATGTGGGCAGTGACACTATATTCACTGCTTTGCAAATTTAGAGCTTGCCTGAGCTCCAGTCACAGCCCTCACAAGGTACTTCCACTTCTTCCTCCTGGAATCAAGTTGGATGGCTCTCACAGTCAATAAATCAGATTACAATGGAGTTACTAATCTGACTCATAAGTATACAGGTGCCCAGAATACTAAAAGTTAAGAAAATTTTAGAAAACTATTTTGCTTTGTGCCTTCAGGCTGGGTTCAGGTAAACTGCAAGTACTTTTCGCCAGATGTTTATGAGACAAGCCTCTGGCAAAACAGGAAATACGTGACAGACACTATGGAGCATTCCTGTTAATCAGCTGAATGTCCTCAGTGAGGCAGTAAAATGAAAACAACAACAACAACAACAACAACAACAACAACAAACTATCAATAGTTGTGTGGGTTTCTCTCTGGGTCTTCAATTCATTCCATTGATCAATGTGTCTGTTTCTGTATCAATATCATGCAGTTTTAATGAGATTTAAAAAAATGTGATGCTATTCTTTCAGTTTGTTTATATGGTGGATGGTGTTGACAGACTTTTGTTTATTGAGCTATCCTGCATTTTTGGGATAAAACCTACTTGTTTATGGTGAATAATGTCTTTGTTGTGTTGTGGATTCTGTTTTTGAGTACTTTATTGAGTATTTTTGCATCAATGTTAATAAGAGAAATCTCTCTTAAGTTGTCTTTCTTTGTTGAATCTCTGTGTTGTTTAGGTATTAGGGTAACTATGGCCTGACAGGAAGAGTTTGAAAGCATTCCTTCAGTTTCTATTTTGCAGAGTAATTTGAGTATTCGAATTAGCTGTTCTTGGAAACTCTGGTAGAATTCTGCACCAAAATCATTTATCATTTGGTCTTGATCATTTTATTTCTTTTCTTTTCGTTTTCTTTTTTTTTTCCTTTTTCTTTTTTTCTTTTTTGGTTGGGAGACATGCAATGTCTACTTCTTTTTCTCTAGGGGTTGTAAAAGTGTTTAAATAATTTACCTGATCTTGATTTATCTTTGGTAAGTGGTATCTGTCTAGAAAATCACCCATTTCATTAAGATATTTCAATTTTGTGGAATACAGGCATTTGAAGTAAGACCTAATGATTCTTTTAACTTACTTAGTCTCAGCTTTTATATATCCTTTTTCATTATTTACTTTGCTTATTCAGATACTGTCCCTCTGTGTCTTGCTTAGTTTGGTTAAGGGTTTGTAGATTTTCTTGCTTTTCTCAACCAGATCTTGATTTCGTTGATTCTTTGTATTGTTTTCTTTGATCCTAGTTGATTGATTTCATCCCTGATTTTGATTATTTCCTGACTTCTACTCCTCTGAGGTGTGCTTGCTTCATTTTCTGATAGAGATTTCTAGTGTTCTTTTAAACTGCGGATATGAGAACTTTGTAACTTCTTTATGGTGACAATCAGTGCTATGAACATTCCTCTTAGAACTGCTTTCATTGTGTCCCATACATTTGAGTATTCTGTGCCTTCATTTTCAAAGAATTCTAGAAAGTCTTTGATTCCTTTATTTCTTCCCTTCTGAGTGATCATTGTATAAAGAATTGATCAATCTCCAAGAGTGACTAGGCTTTCTAGGTTTTCAGTTATTTTTGAAGACCAGCTTTAATCCATGGTGCTCTGATAAAATACAAGGCATAGTTTTAATTTTCTTGTATCTGTTGATGATTGTTTTGTGAAAGACTACATGGTCCATTTTGGAGAAGGATCCATGAGGTGCTAAGCAATTATATTCTTTTGTGTTTGGGTGGAATATTCTATAGATGTTTGTTAGGTCTATTTCACTCATAATGTCTGTTAGTTTCATTATTTCTCTCTTTAGATTTTGTCACATGACCTGTAAATAGATGAGAGTGATGTGTTGAAGTCTCCCTCACTTATTGGGTGGATTTTGATGTGGGATTTAATCTTTAACAATGTTTCTTTTACAAATGTGGATGCCCTTGTGTTTTGGGCATAGAAGTTTAGAATTAAGAGAGCATCTTAATAGATTTTTCCTTTGAGGTGGGACAAGTGTCCTTCCATGTCTCTTTTGATGAATTTTGGGTGAAAGACTAATTTAATAGATATTAGGATGACAACTTCAGCTTGCTTTTTTGGTGGATTTCCTTGGAAATTGTTTTCCAGCCTTTTCCTCTGAGATAATGTGTATCTTTATGGATGAGGTGTTTCATGTTTGCAGTAGAATGATGGATCCTGTTTTTACATCTACTCTGATAACCTGTGTCTTTTTATTACATAATTTAGTCCAAAGATGTTGAGAGATATTAATGACCAGTGATTGTTAATTCCTGTTGTTTTGATTTTGGAATTGAGAGAGAAAGAGAGAGAGAGAGAGAGAGAGAGAGAGAGAGAGAGAGAGAGAGAGAGAGGAGAAAGAAACAGAGGGAGAGAGAGAGAGAGCGCTTGATTGTTTTTGTGTGCTTCCCTTGATTTTATTGGTATGGAATTACATATGTCTTGTGTTTTCTTGGGTGTAGTTATCTTACTTAGGTTTTTGTTTTCCTTCAAGTATTTTTGTAGGACTGGAATTATGAATAAAAATTGTCTGAATTTGGGTTTGTCTTGCTTTCTCCATCAATGGTGATTGAGAGTTTTGCTGGCTATGGTAGTCTAGGTTTTAATTTGTGGTTGGTAGAGGTTGCAAGGTATCTGTCCAGGCCCTTCTAGCTCTTAGAGTCTCTGTTGAGAAGTCTGGTATAATTCTGATACGTCTGCCTTTGTGTGTTTCCTGACATTTTTCTCATGCTTCTTTTAATATTTTTCTTTGCTCTATAGATTTTGTGTTTTGTTTATTAAGTTTCAGGAGGATTTTCATTTCTTGTCCATTCTAAGTGGTATTCTATAAGCTTTTTCTATGCATATAGCCATCTATTTGGTGGGGAAGGAGTTTTCTCCTATAATTACACTGAAAATATTTTCTGGATGTTGGAGCTGGGTCTCTTCACCTTCTTCTAGACCTGTTATTCTTATGTTAGGTCTTTTCACAGAATCCCAAATTTCCTGGATGTTTTGTGTAAGGACATTTTTAGATTTAACATTTTCTTGACTGATGTTTAAATGCCTGGTTCTCTCTCCCAATCCTGAGGTTCTCTATTGCAGACCTGTATTCTGTTGGTCATACTTGCATCAGTGGTTGCTATTCTCCTCCTGGAGTTTTCTATCTCCAGGAATTTCACACTTTGTCTTTTCTTTATTACTTCTATTTCTGCTTTCAGGTCTTGCACAGTATTATTTATTTCCATTGCCTGTTTAAATGGATATCTTTCAGGGGTTTATTTGTTTCCTCCTTAAAGACCTCTGCCTATTTGATTGTAGTCTCCTTTATTTCTGTATAGGATTTATTCCTTTCCCTTTTAAAGGCCTCTATTATCCTTATAAGGTTGGACTTTAGGTTATTGTCTTGTGCTTCAGTTATGTTAGAAAACTCAGGACTTCCTGTAGTTGGGTAGCTGTGCTCTGAAGGTGTCATGTTGCACTGAATTTTGCTGATTATTTTCTTTTGAGGGCCTTTAGCCATCTGGATGGCTTTGGTCCCTGGATGTTCCTGTTGTAGTAGGTACTGGAAGGCATGTAACCTCAATTATCTTTGTGTGTCAGACTTCTGATGGGTATCCTTGGGCTGTGTAGATCCAGATATGCAGTTTGTTTGGCTCAGGATCCCCAAATCTCAGGAACATGAGCAGAGATCCCACCTGGGCAAGCATAGTGCTCAGAGAAGTTTGTATTTTCTCAGAGGACTCAGCAAGGAAGATGGGTGGGAGAAGAATATTTTACCCGTAAGGTTCAGCATCTACAGGTCTGATGAAAGTGGGCAAAGAGGTTGGGGGAGAATCATAACATTTCTTAAGAACCTTCCCAGATGGGCTGGAGGTGTCATTATTTAAGCTCTTGACAGGAGCAGATCACTAGGTCACCAAGCTTCAAATCCAAAGCTGGAGGTTGGGATTAGGATTGACTAGAGAGTATATATATATATTAAAAACTTTTTACTTAATTTTTACTAGGAAGCCTTGTGATTTAACCAGAAGGGATTCTATCATCCTCCTCTCTGACCTGGTACACTTTGAGAACAA
Organism: Uromys caudimaculatus; assembly: GCA_028551405.1. Lineage (NCBI taxonomy): Eukaryota > Metazoa > Chordata > Mammalia > Rodentia > Muridae > Uromys > Uromys caudimaculatus. The sequence goes on from CM052701.1 coordinate 3,821,825, forward strand.
GGGATAACATATTAGCTAGCCTTTTTTTTTTTTTTTTTTTTTTTTTTTTTTTTTTACCTCTTCCTTCCCTGGAGTAGGCTTCCACTGGTCTTCTGCCAACTTGTTTCATTATGTTAATCTCAATGTCTCCATCCACTCTGTGGCTGAATCCAAGATCTACTCATGTCCATCCTGGTCATTCTAGAGTGGCCACATAGGGCCATTACCTGGAACATCCTGTATTCCTCAAAATGTTGGAGCACCTGTCTTCAGCTTCCAGCCCAGAATCATCTGACAAATTTTAGATGCAGCAGGAGTTATGATTGACTATTTTATTCTGTCTTGCCAGAGCTAAAGAGTCAACTATCTTGCATCATATGTCATTTCATGGCCAATATTTTTTTTCTGTAAATGAATATGGCAATTTTTGTTCAGTAGCTATCTTGGATAACTGGAACAGCTCCATATGGAGGTTTTAATGCTCAGTTTCTTCTTGTGAACGGAGTACAGTCATGAGGAAACATGCCTCTAATCAAATGATCTTTAGTAATGAAATAATGTTAAATGCTCTTTTCTGTGGATTTTTGATGTTTTTGAAGATTAGTTATCTATATAAAGTGTATCTGAACTGTGAAACCTAGACTATTATCAGATGTTTCTATTTGAATAACATTAAAAACAGTTTACTATAATTAAATCAGAATCTAATATAATCATGAGGTTATTATCTGGCCCTTAAATTGTATTACTTAATTAACATAAACATTTTGTAATAGCAAATAAAGAAGAACTGGGTCTCAGACTTTTATTCTTAACTGAGTTGTATAATCAAATTGCCAGTCTAGAGTAACTATTAACTTCAAATTTTGTGACAAGATAAGTAATTTATACCATCTAAAATCTTGAATCTGTATGAATCAATAAATTCTTTATCAATATAAAGTTAAACTTCAATTTGTATCAATTATACACATTTCTAACATGTAAAACTGTGGTTATATAACGCTTTCCTTAAGAATACATTTAGTCATCCATCTAATCTCTTTCCCTCTAGTTCAAAATTATGACCATTTCCAAATCCCTTAAAATGACAACCTATCTATAATTTATAAAATAGCCATAACCTGATACCCAAACCCAAGGAATCAGGAGGACGATTCTCCACAAGTTATTCCTGCTGAATAGAGGCAAAAAGAAATTCTTTTTAGAGGTAATGAAAGGGTAGGAACATTAGAAAAAAATGATTAGGCTTTAAAAAGTTAGCTTTAACATCTGTTATCAACCCTCTGTATGTTCAGAAGGCTCAGAATTTGACTGAAGTGCTGACTGGATCCATCTGAAAGGTTGGATGCAATGAGGTCATCTGGAATCACCAGCTATTCCTGATGCTGTTTTGGAAGCTGTTCTCTGGAAACAGCTTCAGAAGGCAGGGGGCTGAAACAGCAGGTCATTTCATGGTCCTGTCTTGTTTGATATTCTTGAAATTTTCTTTTCTGTAGACAAGATCTTGAATGGATCTTCCCTTGTCAGGTCTGATTGATAATACTCTGAAAGACTTTTCTCCTTTCCTTTCAAAATTGTTGAGTCTCTCTCCCAAAATAGCATGTCCTCGTCCAGGAACTGGAAATCATTGAAGGTAGAGATTGCATTAATTTCATAGCTTGTCCTCTCTCCCAGAGGAATTTTAATATAACTATGAAACCCATAACCATATGCATTTTGATAATTAAAACAATTCAAACCAATCAACACAACCTAAATAAATATTATCTGCCTAACTTATCCCCTGCACTTTGTCTTACATGAGATCAAGGCCTATATTAATTCATCTATGTACTCCACTTCAATTGACTTCTATTTTACTTACTGTATGAGATTATTTCCATGATCTAAATTTTTTCATACCAGGCTGAACAATCTGAGAAATCCCATGTAGACCACTTTTAAAGATCCTAACTATGCTTCTGGCATAGACTTTTTTGAATTTTCCTTGAAGCACTTATCTCAATCAATCATCCTTCTATCTGTATGTCTTTGTATTCTATATAAGAAATCAAAGTCTTGAACTGCTTTCTTTCTTTCTTTCTTTCTTTCTTTCTTTCTTTCTTTCTTTCTTTCTTTCTTTCTTTCTTTCTTTCTTTCTTTTTTTATAACATGACTCCAGCCAGTGCTAAGGCTGAAATGGGTTTTTTTTTTCCAGTTTGCTTTTGTATCATTTTAGGTACATGCAAAGAATCTGGTCAGTCCTAAGTCATAAACAAAGTAATCAAGAAACAAACAAGGCAATAATCAAAGCAATCAAACAAGGCAATAAACAAAGTCCCGTGGTCACTGTGTCTAGGGTTTTACCATGATGACCAAAATACAAGGAATACAATACATTCCTCGGCTGTATTTACCTTGAGCCTACTTCCTAGTTGACTACTAGCCCAATGTCAAATTCCTGCCAAATTCCTAGAAGCAGTGCACAAAGCTCTCCACACACATCTTGGCTGTAGATTGGAGACCCTGGAAGCACCAATTACCCACGAACCTGCAGTAGAACCCCTCCCCCAACACCCCTCCCCCAATCTTACTTTGCTAATCTGTGCCTTCTTGGCCAACCACAAGATTAACACTGTTCAACCAGGAGGATGTAGGTGAAGCTTATAAGGAAGTTTTTCTTTGCCCCCCCCCCCCCCTTTTTGTTTAAAAGCTACTGAGAACTGAAATACAAAGCCAAGCAGCAGTGGCACCAGCCTTTAATCGCAGCACTTGGGAGGCAGAGGCAGAAGGATCTCTGTGTTTGAGGCCAATCTGGTCTACAGATCCAGGACAGCTAGGGCTACACAGAGAAACCCTGCTGTAAAAAAACAAAAGGAAGAAAAAGAAAAAAAGAAAAAAAGAAAAAAGAAAGAAGAAAGAAAGAAAGAAAGAAAGAAAGAAAGAAAGAAAGAAAGAAAGAAAGAAAGAAAGAAAGGAGATACTTAATTTTTAACATACCCCAAGTGGTTTAGGATGGATCCTCACATTTATTATGGGACCAAACTTCATCTATTTCAATAACATTTGTTTGTAGAAAAGTCTCAAGTTTGGGAACATACTTTTGTGAGAAATGGCAGAAGTCATTTTTTAAAAGTTTTAATCATTTCTTAGCAAGACAGTTCCTCAAATGTACTTACTTTCCTTCTGATTGTTCTGGTTTCCTCTGTTCTCCCACTATGTGTCACTCTGCAAACCTGAATGGTGTATACTACCTTGGTCCCTACACAGCAGAAACCAATAATGGTGTTGTCTGGTACACCTGGCATGGGTAGTAGTATTCCTTGAAATCTGTGGTTATGAAAATTAGGCCAAGTGATTTTATTCCAAATATCATTTAGTTGTCCCCATTGGGATCGCCTTTCTGTAATTCATCTTGGTTTTAAATATTTGAAAAATACAATTATATATGCAATTATGAATAATACATTCATGGTGATGGTAATTGTGGGCCACTTCTGATTCTTTATACTGCCTTTATTATTTAGTGTGCTTTAGGTTCAGTGGATACACACTATCAACCGAATAAATGTAGATTATGTTAGTGATTACTGAATTCCTATGTGCATATGGGTATGAGAAAAGTTCAAATTATATAGAAAACCTTATAGACTAATTAACATAATTAAATAATTACCCAAGCTCGATTTGTAATAATAATTCATGTATTCCCTGGGCGTGTTCGTGCATACCTTTAATCCATGCACTTGGAAGGCAGAGACGGGTGGATCTCTGAGTTCAAGACCAGCCTTGTTTACAGAGTGAGTTTCAGGACATCCAGAAAGGACTACACAGAGAAATCTTGTTTAGAAAAAAACAAAACAAAATAAACTAATAAATCATGCAACTGATAGAACTTGAAACAAAACCCGGCAAATTATGGTAATATGCCCAAATCAGCTACATACAAAAGTATTACAAGTCGGGCTTTGGATTAAAGTCTCTGGCTACAGAGTTAAACTGTTAAGCACAATCCAGGCTCTTCAATAGTATAAACACTACTCACCTCTTCAGGATATTTCTGTAGTTTACAGTTTTCTTCATAGGCCTTATTTTACACAAGATGTTAATTGACGTAGGAGAAGTAGCCAGAGGCCACATCTTACTTCATAGGCCTCCCTGAGAGATGTTCTTCCTGCTGTTTACTGAGCTGAGAATTTGGGCATCTGAGTTTTGATTATAAGGTTAGTAAAAAAAAAAAACAAAAACAAAAACAAATAACTCAAATCTGACTTGTTTGGTACTAAGTAAAATTATTTGCCACTGTCATATGGCAATGAATAGATCTTCTTCTTCTTCTTCTTCTTCTTCTTCTTCTTCTTCTTCTTCTTCTTCTTCTTCTTCTTCTTCTTCTTCTTCTTCTTCTTCTTCTTCTTCTTCTCCTTCTTCTTCTTCCCCTTCTTCCCCTTCTTCTCCTTCTCCTTCTCCTTCCCCTTCTTCCCCTTCGTCTCCTTCTCCTTCTCCTTCTCCTTCTCCTTCTCCTTCTCCTTCTTCTTCTCCTTCTTCTTCTTTTTGTCCTTCTTCTTTTCTCCCTCTCCTTCTCCTCCTTCTCCTTCTCCTCCTTCTCCTTCTCCTTCCCCTTCCCCTCCTCCTCCTCCTCCTCCTCCTCCTCCTCCTCCTCCTCCTCCTCCTCCTCCTCCTCCTCCTCCTCCTCCTCCTTCTTCGTGCCTAGATTATTTTTTTAAGATTTAGTTTATTTATATGAGTACAAACCAGAAGAGGGCATCAAATTCCATTACAAATGGTTGTGAGCCACCATGTGGTTGCTGGGAATTAAACTCAGGACTTCTGGAAGAGCAGTTACTGCTCTTAACTGCTGAGCTACCTCTCCAGCCCGAATGGATCTTCTTGAATGACTTTGGATTTGTGTTTTTACATAAGGATGAAAGAAAGATCTTCAAAAAATTACTTGCATGCAAACCCAGTGCCAGGCCCAGAAGCTGCAGCTTGAGTACACACAGCTAATTTAAGTGAGAAAAACACACAGCAATCACATAAACACAAAATTGTAAGTATTTTTTTTTTAAATCACAGAATCTATCATAGGCAGGGCAGCAAGATGGCAGCCTCCTGTGGTGCCAAGAGAACCACTTTTGTAATTGTACTTCATCTGAGTAATTTGACATCTTCAACCTATTGGAACTGTGACAAAAATGCCTATCTCCATTTTGTACTGTATGTCATTCATTTTAGATATATTCAGACAGCAGTGCTTTCTTCAGCTCCAAGCCTTGTCACTTCTGTCTGAAACCCAACATTCAGACACACTGCCAACAGTCCATTATACAGTGACCCCCTTGGATCCCAGCATCCTTCCTGCCAGTCAGAACTGCAGCATAACAACCTGACATGAAAAGACAACAGAAATATGGTAAAAATAGGTCACCCATCAGTTCCTTCACCTTCATTCTGTCCTTTGGCAGAGGAGAAAGGCTAGTTATAAGAAAAATTATAGAAAAAGTCACCTGCATGAAGGGAGTCCTTGAGAGTGGGCGTTCTGCAATGAGACCCGCAGTAAATACGTCAATTAAATGATTATGATTTTTTTGGAAGAGGGGGCAACTGGTCTGCTAATGATCCTTATTAGACGTATTCAATCTAATGAATCTGAAGGTGTAGTTGAGAACTTTCATAGTTTCCAAGTTGTAGACTGTGGATATTTTGTATACATGATGTCCTTGCAAAAGGGATATGTGCTATACTTGACATAAATTTTAACAACTGATAGGTAAACAAAATACTCACACTGTACTTATGAAGTTCTTAAAAGTTAACAGTGTAAATATTCCTAGAGTTGGTCATGGATCTTTTTTATTCCAATCTTTCTTTTTTTGATACTTTATTTACATTTCAAATGGGTTCCCCTTTCCAGGTCTCCCCTTAGGAAGTCCCCTATGACATCTCCCCTCCCCCTGCCTCTATGCCCAACCCACCCACCCACCCACTCCCTTCTTCTCTTCCTGGCATTCCCTGATAATGGGTAATCAAACACACTCAGGCCCAAGGACCTCTCCTCACACTGATGGCCAACAAGGCTCTCCCCTACCACATATGTGGCCAGCCTCATGGGTCTCTCCATGTGTATTCTTTGGTTGGTGGTTCAGTCTACAGAAGTATCAGAGGCTCAGGCCAGTTGACACTGTCGCTCCTTCCATGGGGCTGTAAAATCCATCTGGGACCCCATGCTCAGTCCAATGGTTTGTGTGAATTGAATCTTGGGTGTTCCGAACTTTTGGGCTAATATCCACTTATCAGTGAGTACATACCATGTTCTTTCATTTGTGACTAAGTTACCTCACTCAGAATATTTTCAAGTTCCATCCATTTGCCTGCAAATTTCATGAAGTCATTGTTTTTAATAGCTGAGTAGTATTCCATTGTGTAAATGTACTGCATTTTCTGTATCCATTCCTCTGTTGGATTTCCAGAGTGATTGTACCAGCTTGCAATCCCACCAGCAATGGAGGAGTGTTCCTCTTTTCCACATCCTCGCCAGCATCTGCAGTCACCTGAGTTTTTGATCTGAGCCATTCTGACTGGTATGAGGTGGAATCTCAGGGTTGTTTGATTTGCATTTCCCTGATGACCAAGGATGTTGAACATTTCTTTAGGTGTTTCTCAGCCCTTTGAGTTTCCTCAGTTGAGAATTCTCTGTTTAGCTCTCTTCCCCGTTTTTTTGATAGAGTTATTTAGTTCTCTGGAGTCTAACTTCTTGAGTTCTTTGTATATATTGAATATTATCCCTCTATCATGCATTTTTCTCTGTGCCCATGTGCTCGACACTTTTCCCCACATTCTCTTCTATTAGATTCAGTGTATGTGGTTTTATGTGCAGATCCTTGATCCACTTAAACTTGAGCTTGTACAGGGAGATAGGAATGGATCAATTTGCATTCTTTTACATCTTTACCACCAGTTGAACCAGCACCATTTATTGAAAATGCTGTCCTTTTTCCACTTGATGGTTTTAGCTCCTTTATCAAAGATCAAGTGACCAAAATTGTGTGGGTTCATTTCTGAGTCTTCAATTCTACTCCATTGATCTACCTGCCTGTCACTGTACCAATACCATGCAGTTTTTTTATCACTTCTGCTCTGTTGTGCAGCTTGAGTTCAGGGATGCTGATTCCCCCAGAAGTTCTTTTATTGTTGAGAATAGTTTTTTGCTATCCTAGGTTTTTTGTTATTCCAAATTAATTTCAGAATTGTTCTTTCTATGTCTATGAAGAATTAAGTTGGAAGTTTGATGGGGATGGCACTGAATCAGTAGATTGCTTTGGGTAGGATGGCCATTTTTACTATATTAGTACTGCCAATCCACAAGCATGGGAGACCTTTCCATCTTATGAGGTCTTCTTTGATTTCTTTCTTCAGAGACTTGAAGTTCTTGTCATACAAATCTTTTACTTGTTTGGTTAGAGTCACTCCAAGATACTTTATATTGTTTGAGATTATTGTGAAGTGTGTCATTTCCCTAATTTCTTTCTCAGCCAGTTTCTTCTTCGAATATATGAAGGCTACTGATTTGTTTGAGTTAATTATATATCTGGCCACTTTGCTGAAGTTTTTCATGAGCTGTAGGAGTTCTCTGGTGGTGTGTTTCGGGTCACATAAATATACAATCATATCGTCTGCAAATAGTGATATTTTGATTTCTTCCTTTCCAATTTGTAGCCATTTGACTTCCTTTTGTTGTCTAATCGCTCTAGCTAGAACTTCAAGCACTATATTGAATAGATAGGGAAAGAGAGGGCAGATTTGTTCTTGCAGTTCAGAACTATACAAAGAGTTTGAGCTTAGGGGTGCTGGGACTCACTGCTGTTCAAGTAGACAGACTGCTAACAGGAAGGCAAAGACAAGCAGACAATACAGGCTACTGGCCTTGAACAAGCAGATAAACACAGGAGAGAGATAAAATAGATTTTATTTAATTGTAAGGGTAGAGGAAAATATGATGATAATTGTTTGAGTGTTTTTGAACATATATGGATTAAAGAAATTCAAGCCTTTGATCTCAAATAATGAAAATAAAGACACCCAGATGGAAGGATGATTGATTGAGAAAAATGCTTTAAAGAAAATTCAAAAAGTTCTATGCCAGGGTAAATAGTCAGGATTTTTGAACGTGGTTTACATTGGATTTCTCAGATTGTTCAGCCTGATATGACAAATTTAGAACCTGGCAATAGGCTCATCCTGTAAGTTGAAAGGAATTCAATTGAAGATAAGTACATAGATGAATAAATATAGGCCTTGAACTCATGTAGGTCAAAGTGCAGGGGATAAGTTAGGCAGATAATATTTATTTAGATTGTGTTAATTGCTTCGAATTGTTTTAATTACAAAATGCAACTGGTTATGAGATCCGTGATTATATTAAAATTCCTCTGGGAGTGGGGACAAGCTATTAAATTACTCCAATCTCTACCTTCAATGATTTCCAGTTCCAGGACCAAAGACATGCTATTTTGAGAGAGTAGCTCAATAATTTTGTTAGCAGGAAAGGAGAAAAGTCTTTCAGAGTATTATCACTCAGACTTGACAGGGGAAGATCCACTGAAGATCTTGGCTACAGGAAAAAAAAAATTAAGAAAGCCAAACAGGACAGGACCCTAAAATGACCTGCTGTTCCAGCACCCTGACTTTTGTAGATGATTATAGAGAATTATTTCCAACACAGCTTCAAGAAGAGCTTGCGATACCAGAAGACCTCACTTCATCCAACTTTACAGATGGATCCAGTCAGCACTTCAGTCAAATCCTGAACCTTCTAAACATACAAAGGCTGGATAATAGATGCTAAAGCTAACTTTCTTAAGTCTAACCAATTTTACTAATTTCTTGCCTTCCCTACCTCTTTAAAGAACTTTTTGCCTCTTTTCAGCAGAAAGAATTTGTGGAGAGTCGTCATCCATATTCCATGGGCTTGGGTATGAGTTTATGGCTATTTTATAAATTATAGATAGGTTGCCACTTTAAGGGATAATTTGGAAATGGCCATAATTTTGCAATAGGGGGAAATAGTTTAGATAGATTACTAAATTCATTCTTAAGCAAAGCATTATACAACCACAATTTTACATTAGGAGAAATCTATATAATTGATACAAATTGATTTTTTAACTTTGTTAAAATAATTTTGGATTGATGCAGATATAAAGTTTGCATTCGTACAAATTTCTTATCTTGACACAAAATATAAAATTAATATTGTTACTCTTAGATAGTCATTTTGCCTATATAAATCATTTAAGAATAGAAGACTTATACCCAATCCTTCCTTATCTGCTATTACAAACTGTTTACATTAATTAAGTAATACAATTTAAAAGCAAGATATTAACCTCATGGTTTTATTAGATTCTGATTTAATTATAATGAATGAGTTTTAATATTATTCAAATAGAAACTGAGAATAGTCAAGGTTTAACAGTTCAGATACACTTTTTGTAGATAGCTAATCTTCAAAACATCAGAAATCCATTTGATAACATTTAATGTTATTTTATTACTAAAGATGATTTGACTAGAGACATGGTTGCTTGTCGCGCTCTCTCCCGTTGGGAGAAGCGCAGTGAGGGGGGAGTCACCGGGTCTGGGGACCACCAGGGTTTGGGTCCGCAGAGTACGCCCTAGGTTTCAAGGATCACCGCTGCAGCCCTCTTCGTCACATATGTCTCGGGGCCTGATGCCACCGGAGTGAGATGCTGGGGTCGAGCACCCCTGGCGCTGATGGAGTCTGCCGACTTGGTGCCCAAGCCACTGCACGCTGGTCTCGGCCAGCGGCTTGACCGAAGTGTAGGGAGGGAGCAGACCAAGATCAGCCGTGGGCATCCACCGGCTCCGTTGTGCTCAGAGCACTCGCCGCCCTGCGCCCCAAGAGTCACAGCTCCCTTAGACAAAGTTCTCAGATGCCAAAGTAGTTTCTATCTTTATTTGTTCTAGATGGCAGGCAGCGCTCCCGGGGCAGGCGGGTGGAGAAGGAGGGGAGAGAGAGAGAGCTACCTGGGTCAAGGTGTTCTATTAATAGTTCTGAGAGAGGGGGCGGGGCTTGGTAGTTGATACTTTCCATTGGCCAGTTTGGGAGCCCTAATCATTGCCTCATTTGCCTATACACAAGTTTCACATGCCTTGGTAGTTGATACTTTCCATTGGCCAGCTTGGGAGCCCTAATCGTTGCCTCATTTGCATATACACAAGTTTCACACGCCAGGCCTCTTTCCACACAGGGGTTGTGATATTTATGAAGAATTTCCCAGGAGCATTGGCCAGAAGCATAAATTCTGGTCCCTGGTGTACCACCGGGTCTCCCAGAGCTTCTAGCTTATGCTCAACCTGGCGGCATAGATCACTGCCCCACAGTTGCTCCTGACAGTACCCTCTTTACAGGTCAGAGAATAAACTTAGCATCAACAGTGTCATATGAAATTGTTTCTAGTTATCCAAGGTAGCCACTGAACAAATTTTGCTGTATTCATTTACAGAGAAAAATAAGTGTCCATGAAAAGACATATGATGGGGGATAGTTGACAGTTTAGCTCTGCCCATAAAGAGTAAAATAGTCAATCATAACTCATTCTTCATCTAAGATGTGTCAGATGAATTCAGGCCAGAAATCTGAAGACAGGTTTTCCAATGCTTTGAGGAATATGGGACAGTCCAGGTAGTCAGATGTCTCTATAATTTGATTAAGATTTGGAAGGAAAGTTTTGGTGCTTCCCGTGTATTCAGGTAATATTTAATTCATTCTTGGATTTCAGATGGGGTTGAAGACTAGGTATAGTCTTAGAATCAAACATAAATTGTTTAGCATTGAGGAAGATGATGTAGAAAGTTTGGTTTTCAGATGGTAGTACAACGTAAAGTCAGGACATAATTCAATTATAGAATTGTAAGCTCTTTAATTCATGATAGCTGATAGAACACTCTATCTAATTAACAATATTTAGGACTGGATATTAATCATATACCATAGTTTCTAATTTAGATAATTGTTATGGTTATGCTTAATTTATGATTGAGAGATGAACCTTTTTTTATTGGACAGAAAGTATGAGACATTGGGGATTAATTCTTTTTTTTTTTTTAAGTTTTATTTTATTTATTTGAGTACACTGTATGCTCTCTTCAGACTCACCAGAAGAGGGCATCGAATCCCCTCACAGACTGTTGTGAGCCACCATGTGGTTGTTGGGAATTGAACTTAGGACCTCTAGAAGAGCAGGCAGTGCTTTTAACCACTGAGCCATCCCAGCCCCAAGGGATTAGGTCTAATGCTTCATTTTAATTTGATTCCCAAAAGTCATGGTTCCAGATGCTGAGGGCCTTAGCTAGCTTTGATTATATAATAAAGAATTGCCATACTGCCAAGTACTGGGCAGAGAGATGGAGGAGGTACAGTTAGATTGTGCAGGCAAAGGATTAAAGGGGACAATGACAGACAGAATTGCCATGACAGGGAAGCAGAAAGATCAGAATTAAAGGCCTGGCCAAACGTAAGAATCTGTGAAAGCAGCCCCAAGCTCCACTCTCATCTTTGTGTCTGGGGAACCCCCCCCCAAATAAAATAGATTTAAAAAATAATAACTCGGGATTATTGGAGAGGAGTATGTGCTAGGTGCAGGGATGTTTAGACGTATTGAGCTAGATAAGCATAAAACTGAGCTGACATGTGTGTTTTCATTCATGAATTCAGAGCTCTTGGACAACTTATGCAGGTATACAACAACCCAGGACCTTAAGTAGGTTAACATGTCACCAATACATGCATGTGTGTTTTGTATTTACAAGTGTGCTTGCAAATGTGTACATCTTTGAGGGGGACATCAGGTGTCCTATGTTGGAACAAGCTTGGCACTGTCAAAAGAAGCCCCACGTGTCTGGTCCATGCACTGCATCTCTGGGTGGGACAAGAGACCGGGGGGGGGGGGAGTGGCTGTGTGTCTTCCCACAAAGTCCGATGGGCAGGTGGAGGCTGTGGGAAGCCTCTGCAGGCACGGCTCATGGGTGGAGGAGGGGGCCATTCTCAGGGAATGAATGGCAGCCATCTCCATGGATTCTCTAGCCCGGGGTACTGCAGATGCTGCATGGTGATGCAGACAGACTAGCAGGTGCACAGCTGGGGTTCCAGCTGAGATCCAGGGTTTCAGAGGCTTGGGGCACTGGGCTAGCTGCCTAGGATTGGGTGAATGGGTACCATCTGGGAGCGAGGGGAAGCCCTGGGTGAGAGATTAGATGAGGCTCCTTAATCAAGGGCTGGATCCCTCGCTTCCCACGACGGGTCCAGATGAAGAGACATTCCATGATTCTAAGATCTTTATTTTCATTGTGTGGAGTGGCGTGGATGGAATTGTATCCCTGCCTTTCTGGGGAGAGGTGACACAGTTATATTAACGGGGAAGGGGTGTGGCAAATCCTCTAAGTGTCTCATTAAAATGGGGATGGCTTGGGGCTGTATGGGCATGCCTCTACCTGAGGAGGAGCGGTTTGTGAACATGACTGGAGCCAAAAGCCTCCCAGGAGCGTGGGCACAAAGTTTTCCTGTTCCTTGTGGATTGTTCCACTGGGTTGCCCAGATTTTACGCCTGTCCTCAACCGGGTTGCAGCCTGCCTGTCACAGATCACTGCCCCACAAATTCCCCTTTTCCTTTTTTAAGGGAGAGGTGTCATTTGTAATGAAAATTTTTGGTGGGGTGGCAATATCAAAAGAAAACACTGTACAGGTGGAGTGGTAGCACAACTAAGCCAGAGGATAAGGAGGTTTAAGGGTGGGGGATTGGGAAGACATGGGATCATTGAATCAATTAATAGTTCCATGGGTGTTACAGTTTGAGGGTAATAACATCATTTTACAACAACATTTGATTAATCTAGATAGAAATCATGGTTCCCTTACTATCATGTAGCTTCCCCTATGTTCAGTAGCCATTTGGCTTTGGCAAGAGAGTTCATCTGTTAGCTGCAAAGTGTCATGTCTGTCCTCTGTTGGGTTTAGCACATATCTCTGGATCTCAATGTGTGTCTCGGTAGTCTTCTGTCTGGAGGAAGGCAGCTTTTTAGTCACAGGCAGGTCCCAGGAGATTGCGTTGTCTCCATTAGATCTGTGACAGCAAGCTTCTGCAGGAATAAGCCTATAGGAAAATCACAGAGGAGCAGAATCCCAGCAGGGGGATGTCTGCATAGGGTGAATAGCAAGTTAATCCTGTAATGGTTTGTTTGGGAGCACATCATGGTCCTAGAAGGCATCTTTTATGTCTGCTTTGGATACCTGAGGAAGAAAAGTTTTGGGATTGGCAGTAACTGTTTGTCTGTAAAAGGAAACTGGTTGTTAATTAAAAATTAAAGAAACAGTGATCCGCATAGATGACTTGACTTGTGAGAGTAGATTAGGTGACTTTTGAACCTTAAAAGAAATCTTAAAGAAGTTGGAAGATTTTTTTTCGACATATATCAGGAATGCTAGGGAGACAAATAAACATTTAAATAAAGAAGCAAGGGAGCACTGTTTCGGGTATTCCTGTTAGGGAGAAAGAAAGCAGAGGATTTTTATTCCTTTGCTTTGGTGGGCTTTTGGCAGGCTAGGGGAGGAGGGAGGGGTCAATCTGCCATGTGGTGGCTGTGTATTCCCTGTTTTTTTTTCCTTAGCCTAAATGTAAAAGCAGGAGAAGGCCAACCTTGAAAGAAAAAAAACTTAGAGGAAGAAACATAGAGGCTTGATAGAACAGCCAGCACCAGAAGAGAAAGTGAATAGCTCAGGGTTGTAACCAGGCAGGAACCACCTCAATGGTGCTGGAGGAAAGAAACTGGTCTCTTGGTCTGCAGGGACCTCTGGAAATCACCAGTAAAGCCACTGATGGGAGATAAAGGAGCTTGGAGCCAGAGCTAAACAGCAGCACTTGTGGTGGGTGTTGGGGGGGAGATATAGGCCTCCTGGCCTGCAGGGACCTCAGGAAACAGCAGGTTAAGCCGAAGATAGAGGAAGCAAGGCATTCCGAGCCTGAGCTGCTGTGGAAAGCAGATCCATTAGCTAAACAGGAGCCCCCATATTGGAGACTGAGGGAGGGAAACTGGCTAGAAACACTTGGAGAGAGAGAGAGAGAGAGAGAGAGAGAGAGAGAGAGAGAGAGAGAGAAAGAGAAAGAGAGAGAGAGAGAGAGAGAGAATAGAGGAAGGCCCATATTTTTGTACTCACGGTCCTTGAGCTACCTGGAGTTTAGATGTGGGTGCATCACCAGCTGGGGGTATACTTGAAGCTGGGTTTTGCCCCATATTGGGCGCCAATTGTTGGAACAAGCCTGGCTCTGTGGAAAGAAGCCCCACGTGTCTGTTCCGGGGGCTGTGAACAGAAGACATGCAGGAAGTGGCAGGGTGTCTTCTCACACAATCCGACAAGGAGGTGGGGGTTGTGGGAAGGCTTTGTTGGCCCTGGACGTGGGTGGAGGAGGGAGCCATTCTCAGGGAATGCACGGTAGCCATCTCTGTGGGTTCTCTAGCCCAGGGAACTACAGTCACCACAGGGTGACACAGACATAGCAGAGCACAGCTGGGGATCCTGCCAAGACTGGGTATCAGTGGTTATGGGCACCGTACTAGCTGCTTAGACTTGGGTGAATGGGTACTGTCTGGGATTGTGGGGAAGCCCTCAAGAGAGATTAGATGAGGCTCCTTAAACGAGGGCCAAATCCCTTGCTTCCCATGTCAGGTACAGGTGAAGAGGCAGTCCATAATTCTAAGATGTTTATTTTCATCATATGGAATGGTGTGGATGGAACTGTACCCTCACATTTCTGGGGAGAGGTGAGGCAGATATAGTAACTGGGAAGGGGCATGGCTAAGCCTCTAGATGTCTCATTAACAGGGGGATGGCTTGGGGCTGTATGGCCATGCCTCTACCTGAGGAGGGGTGGTACGTGACCATGACTGGAGCAAAAAGCCTCCTGGGAGCGTTGGCATAGAGTTTTTTGGGCCCTTGTGGATTGTTCCACTGGGTTGCACAGATTTTATGCCTGTGCTCAGCTGCGTGCCAGATTGCATGTCACAGATAACAGCCCCACAGTACTGGTCTTTCTCTGCCTACTTGTTCCCTTGTGACAGAGTTTCTTAAAGTATCTGGAAGTAGGCTGGAAGCCAGCAAGCCCCAGCAATTTTCTTGTATCTGCCTCTCTCAGTGCTGAGATTACAGGTATGCATAAAATCACTGCTGATGTTTACCTCAGCACTGGGAGCTCAGAGTCAGGTTCCCATGCTCCTGCATCTCATGACCTGGCACTGAGATAACTCCACAGCCCCAAACGGTTGCATGTTTCTTCCAGTGGAATCCCAACATCACTCCAAATTTAAGTAAAATGGTGTACTTTGTTTATCACAAATCCTCTGCTTGTTGACAGCAAGTATGTTGGGGATTGGTTGTAATTCTTTGCCATAAATATGCATGCACAGTAGCTCCCAAAATAACATGGGAATCTGCATGCCAGACAGTGAGGAGCCATATTCCCATTGTTTTTTGTTTAATCAACAAAGAGCCAACGGCCAGTGGCTAAGGAGAGATAAAGAGGCAGAAATTTTGTGTTGTAATACTTAGCTAATCTGATTTGCTCCTAGAGGGTCACATGTACTCGTTGAATCTGCCCAAAAACTTTATGAATTAGTAAATGAAACACACACACACACACACACACACACACACACACACACACACACACACACGTACACACACACAAGTTAAACTTAATGTTGCCTTAGCTAGCTCAAAGACTGGGCAGTTCTAATCCTCCATGTTGCTAGCAAACAATCTACTCTGTTACTTCTTAATTAACGTTTTTTAAAATCTATATTTTATCTCTGCATCCTGAGACACATTGTGGAAGTGACCAGTGTAGCTACTTTCCTTCATTACCTAATGTGGGAGGGGCTTTAGGTCTGGTCTTTCTTCTTCCCCATCATGGATATCTCTGCCTTCTTCTTTCCTCCCAGTTCCTAGCCTGCACAAATCCAAAGGTTGTGCCTCATTCTACCTGCCCAGCCATTGACTGTTGGCTCTTTATTGAATGAACAAAAATCAACTGGGGACAAGGACACTCAGTGTTTGGACAAGCAAATTCCTTATTGGGGGAAGTGATCAGTTCAAAGAAATAGATCCATACAGAAAACACTTTTAGGTTACCCAACAAGCAATGTTGATAAGAAGCAGAAGGGATTCTGCCAGGAGAGGATCATAGAACAGACCACACCATGACAGAGAAGCAGAGAAAGATCAAAATTAGGAACTTGCCAACAAGTAAAATTCAGGGAAGCAGCCACAAGGGCCACTCACCAGATTGAGCAACAATAAAGCATAGATTTACAAAGTGTTAACTAAGTGATACCAGAGGGGAATGTGTGCTAGCCATGGGGGATTTGGAAGTGCCCAGTAATTGAGGTAGAAAAGACATGTCAAAATTAAGCTGAGGTGCATGTATCTTTCACTTGTGAATCCAGAGTACTCTGAAGGGTGGCTACAGGCATGATCACCCACTGGGAGTACAGAGAGGCATTTAACTATATAAAGCTACATATGACACACAATATGGTAGGTAAGAACTCATTATTAAAATTATTTATATATTCTTAGATTGAATAAACACACACCATGATGCAAGCTTGGGGGTTTGGGAGAATTGGTTTCTTAGCAGACTACAGATTTTGCCTGAGCCATGTAAAGTTTCTTCCAACTGGTTGGAACTATACATTAGAGTTTAGGTATATTGGATCTGGGAGTTCCTGCTATGCAAAGAGACAAGCTGCTTCAATGTCCAGCAGAGACAAATAGTAGAAACTGTCTGCCTCCTGTAACCAGATATATAAAGAATAAAAATCAATGAAATGGAATTTGTTTTGAAGGATAGGCGAGGGTATCATGGAAATTGTTTAACTGGTTTTAAGTGTAAATGGAATAAAAATATCTGGTCTTTGTTCTCAAATGTAAGAAACAACGAAACAGGTAGAAGGGAGATTAAATGAAAAACTGCTTTAAAGAAAATTTGAACAAGTTGACACCAGCACAAACACACGTTATCTTTTGAATGTGGTTCATACAAAAATTATGGGATTAATCAACCAGAGATGACAATATTAGAACCTGGAAATAAGCTTAAACAATAAGGAGAAGGGAATTTGATTAAAGTTGAATACATAGATGAATGAATAATTCAGGCTTTGGATCTTAAATGATAGGTCAAATAAGAGAGGGTAATTAGAAATCCTTATCTCAGACAGATAATAGAAAGTTGTGTTAATTGAAGCTTTATCATGATAAAGGGGATATTTATTGGCAGAGATATTACTCTCCATTGAAGGGAGAATATAAGTATACAGACGAATAAATGACTTAGGTCTTGATCTCATGTATGTCTGGGCAGGATTTGGTGGGGGAGCACTATGTCAACAGATAATAATATTTGTTTAGATTGACTTTATTTCTTTAAATTTATTTAATTATTAAAATGTGTCTGGTTATGGGTTTGGTGATTATATTAAAATACCTCTGGGAGAGGAGTTGAGCTATTAAATTACTCCAATATATATCTTAAATGATTTCTGGTCATTGGACCAAGGACATGATATTGTGGGAGACAGGCTCTGTATTTGTGATGAGAGGAAAGGAGAAAATGCTTTGAACCACTTCCAGAGTGATATGTATCAAATTTGACAAGCGAACATCCCCTGAAAATCTTGGATATAGAAAAGAAAAATTCAAAAAAATAAAACAGCACAGGTAACTTTCTATGTTCAATCCCACAAGGCTAGTTGTTTCATCTGGTCTTCTGGATATGTTGGCATCCTGAAGAAGTAGGTCCAAAAAGATGTGCTAGCAAGTAACTTCAAGCAGGTGAAGAAGAGGGAGTTTTCTTAAAATATCCTTATGTAGCCCTCCAGAGAATGTGTGGCCCTCCTGAATCTGGAATTTGCTTTTCCCCATACTGAACTTGAACTCAGAGATCTGTTCGCCTCAGTCTCCTGGGATTAATGGTGTGAACTACCTTTTTGTGGTTCTCGAGTTCTACATGTCAAGATCCTGTCAGAAAACTGTGTCTTCCAGCCTCAATATCTGGGTCACAGATATGCCCTCCATTTCTGGATTGTAGTCATTCCATTGGTAGTCAAGCTGACAACCAGAAATAGCCATCATGGGCACCTGTAATGAAATAGCAACAGCAAAGAAGAAGAGCTGTGGGGCTCTCATTTATCCTTTACAACATTTGGCTTCTGCTGCCTAATCCATCTCTCTCTGTTCTTGTTTTCTTATAAAAATAATCAATCAGCCATGCATGGGGCACATGCCTTAATCCCAGCATGCTGGAGGCAGGGGCAGGTGGTTATCTATGAATCTGAGGCCAGCCTGATCTACACAGTGAGTTCCAAAACATCCAATATGCCCTCACCCTGCATGTGGGCAGCCTGTCATCTCTGTCACCATCTGAATAGTATCCTGGCTTTCCTATTGACACCCAAAGGCCCCTGTGGTGGGGTTTCTCTCCGTTCTCTATTAACGTAGGGGCCTCCCCCTTACTTACAATGTAATGTAAGGTTTACTTTTAGTTTTGCACCTTCCTATTTATTCAGTGTGCTGCATAGTTCTTTTCATGTGTGAACTTGTGCTTCATTATGTCACAGGCTTATGTTGCATTTATTGCTAAGGTTCCTCCTCAGTCACTGATGTGGTAGTTCCAGGGATTCTGTATAAAGGCTGTCTTGGTTAGGGTGTCCATTGCTGTGAAGAGGCTCCATGACCAAGGCATCTTTTATAACATGCATAATTTAATTGTGGGTAGCTTACAGATTTCAAGGGTCAATCCACTATCATTGTTGTAGGAAGGATGGCACCGTGCATGCAGGCATGGTATTAGAGAAGGAGCTGAGTGTTCTCCACCTTTTACTGAAGGTAACCGGAAGGCTATCTCTCAGGCAGCTAGGAGAATGGTCTCAAAGCCCATCCCCATAGTGACACACTTCCTTCAACAGGGCCATGACTCCTAACAGTGCCACTTCCTGAGTCAATCTTATTCAAACACCACAGAGGCAATCACACATTTTGCAGGAATCCACAGTCAACTGTGGTCTAGAATTCCTTTCTTTTTCTCAAACACATTTACCCCAACAAACAATCCTGCCTTTTCCTGCATCTACACACTGTAATGTGCTGACCCCCTTTTGAACATGGGCTTCTCACATGGTAAACAAAGATGATCATATTATTGTATGTTGAGGAGCCACTTGCCACTCTTGTTTATTAATTCCCTGCTTATGATTTTACATAATGTTTAGAACTTTGCTTTTTTTCTTGAAGTCTTCTCAGAAGTTGGGCATTCTCTATACAGAACAAAACATTTTGTAGCTTAAAAGATTGCTCAGTAGGTAAAGCTCTTGCACTGCAACATCAACATGGGTACCCAAGTTCAGATCCCAAGCACTCACATAAAAGCTAAGGGTGACGCTGGGCAGTGGTGGCACACGCCTTTAATCCTAGCACTCAGCAGGCAGAGGCAGGCGGATTTCTGAGTTCAAGGCCAGCCTGGTCTACAGACTGAGTTACAGGCAGCCAGGGCTATACAGAGAAACCCTGTCCTGAAACACACGTGCGCACACACACACACACACACACACACACACACACACACACACACACAGCCGAGGATAGAAAACTTTGCTGAAATCTGAGCACTAGGGAAACAGAGACAGGAGCATTCTTGGGCTTGCCTGTAAGCTGGTCTAGACAGGTTTAGAGAGAGAACTGTGAGAACACAGAATGTGAGGTGTGACTGAAGAAAGCACCCAACATTGACCCCTACATGCATGTGAACATAAGGACAGGTCCACATGTACAGGGGCACACACACAAACACATACACACACAAATACACACACACACAAATACACACACATGCATACACACACAAAGAGACAAAAACAGGCATGCATACTCACATACACACAGAAAAAATTTCAAGGTCATCCTTGCCTACATGATGATTTTGATACTAGCTTGCTTTATAGAAGATCTCAAGTCTCTATCTCAGTCTCTGTCTCTCTGTCTCTGTCTCTCTCTCTCTTATGTTTTGTGTCTGAGTCTCTGTGTCTTTCTCTCTATATTTCTCTCACTCTTACTGCCTTTTTGTGTGTGTTTATGCATGTCTGTATATATGAATGTGTGTATGGTATGCATGTATGTATGTATGTATGTGTGTGTGTGAGAGAGAGAGAGAGAGAGAGAGAGAGAGAGAGAGAGAGAGAGAAAATGTGTGTATGTGTGCATGTGCATGCACGTGTTGGATGTATGTATATGATGTATGTGTTAGGGTGTGTAATCAAAGGGTGTGTATGTGTATGGTATGTAGTTGTGTACAGGATGTGCATGTGTATGGTGTGTGTGTATTGGGGTTTCTATGTAAGCAGATGTGTGCATATGTGTGTTCATGTGTATGTATGTATGCTTGTGTACATGTATATGGAGTGTGTGTGCATGTACGTGCATGGATGTGCATACATGCGTCTATGGTGTGTGTATTTTAATGTGTATGTATATGGGGTGTTTGTGTGCATGTATATGTGCATGTGTGTGTTTGGTGTTATTCATGTGTATGCATGTATATGGGGTGTGTGAGTATGATGTGTGTGTATGTGTGTTTCTATGTGCATAAGTGTTTGTGAAAATGTATATAATGGGAGTATGTGTATGGTCTGTGTGAGTGTGCATATGTGTGTATAGGGTGTGTGTTTGTGTGTGTGTGTGTGTGTGTGTGTGTGTATGGTGTTTGTGTGTGTTACTCAAGGTCCATCTCCATTGGCTTCAGACATACTTTGTTCGTAGTTCCAAGGAAGTATTGGTCATTTTCCGATTGTGGGAGATTTGAGTTGGTTCTGATTGGAGCAACTACGAATGCTGGTTAACCAAGCCCATGTGCATTCTGTGCTCATGCATATAGATAAAAATTTCCAGCAAAAACCTGGGAGCATACTTGCTGGGATGGAGATATGTCTTACAGCTTTGCCAATTGCCAATCACACCCACTCAGAGTCCGATAATATATCTCACAACAGCCGATCCCTGTACTTTTCTAATTTATGTTTTGATTTATACATTGGGAATGATGCAGCCTACATTAACCAAAAGAAATGATTGAACATTGATTCTTACTTTCATTCTTTCCTTCTTTCTTCCTTTCTTTCTCTCTTTCCTTCTTTGTTGGGGGAGAGGGTATCAGCTCTGGCTGACCTAAAACTCACTATGTAGACCAGGCTGGCCACCATCTCACAAAGATCTGCAAGCCTCTGTTTCTCTGGTGAGAATATTAAAGGTTTGTGCCACCATGTCTGACTGAGACTACAAAAAACTCCCTCAAACCGAAAAGTTCTGTTTTAGGGGACCATTTCATTATAACCTGAATTAGAAAGGACACCCTGAGGATGGCAGGTTGATATATAAACCTATGACATTCCCCCAACATGGTATACTCGAGAAGGTTGTAACTGTAGATATAAGAGAGAGAATAGCCAGAAGCCTGGAAGAGTTCAGAGCAGAGAGAGAAAGAAGTAGATTGAACGTGGCAGCAGGCTTGACTTGGCCATGAGGCATGGGAGGAGATGAAGACAGAGGGAATCAAAAGAGTGGGCCAAGAGAGTGCCAAGCCACAACAACAGTGTTCAAAGGGAATGAGGAGCCTTGGGGAGGAGAGATTTGTGCTAAGGGGGCTGGGTAACAAAAGCTAGGACACCAGCAGTGATTCTGATACTGAGAGAGTCTAGAGACCAACATATGCTGTGGTATGCTGATAGACTTCACAAGCACTCGTTTCTCCCCTCTCACAGTGATAAGGAAATGGCTCCTTTGGTAGAATCGAACCTGCTTTAAAAGTTCCAGAAGAATGCTGGCTTTTGTCTAACTGCCAAAATCTGGGCATAAGATTGAAGAAAGCTCTTGAGTAGACAATCTGAACTGTGCCCTGTAGCAGCAGGGTCTCCTTGTTAGCTGCAGGGTCTCCTGTTCAGCCAAGAAACTGTTTTCATTATTGTTGCTGTTTACACATTTCATCCATAAGCAAAGTGCAAATACATCATCTCCACACAATCCTCATTGAAAATAACCCTCCCCATTAACTAGTCCGCCAAGCCCTATCTGGGATACAAGAACAACACAACTCAGTAGCCTCAAGATGCAGGAAAAGACTTTGATCTGTGAATCTTACCAACAAAAGTCACAGTGCAGCATACAGGGCCTACCAATGGGCAATACTTGGTGACTCCAGAACTAACAGGATGTGCATGTGAAGATCAAAGTAGGGCTGGAAACTTTGAAATTAGCATAATGAAACAAATTGGCAGAGGAAGAATAGAATCCTACACCAGGGAGGAAGAGGACAAAAAGGGATAGCTAATATTTGGCCCTTGTTCTAAAGTGTAGCCAGATCACAGTGGATGATAGGATCCCTTCTGATTAAATCATCTGTCTTCTTGATAAAAGTTAAACAAAAGGTAAAACAGAATATTATACACTGTCTAATCAATCCTAGGCCCAAGCTCCAGCTTTCGGTTTGAAGCTTGGTGACCTAGTAACCTGCTCCTGGTAAGAACCCAGATAGTGCCACCTCCAACCCATAAGGGAAGGTTGTAGGAAATGTTATGATTCTCCCCCAACCTCTCGGCCCACCTTCATCAGACCTGTGGATACTAAACCATAAAGGTAAAATACCCTTCTCCTACCCATATTCCCTGATTGCTAAATCCACTGAAAAAAGCCAAGCTGCCCTGAGCAGCCTGCTAGCCCAGGTGCGATCTCGGCTCACCTTAATCAGCTCCTGAGCCATACAGAACTGCAGATCTGGAACCATACGGCACAAAGAAACCAATCAGAAGCCGAACACACCAAGGTCATTGAGGTTTACTGCCTCACAATACATAGTACAAAAAGAACATCCAGGGACCAAAGCTGTCCACAGAACTAAAGGTCCTCAAAAGAATACAATCAACAAAAGTCAGTGCAATGTGATATCTTCAGAGCACAGCTAACCTACTACAAGAAGCTCTGAATATTATAAAACAACTGAAGCTGGAGACGACATTAAGTCCAATCTTATAAGGATGATAGAGGCCTTTAAAAGGGAATGGAATAAATCCTATAAAGAAATACAGGAGAGTACAATCAAACAGGCAGAGTTCTTTAAGGAGGAAACAAATGCATTCCTAAAAGATATACAAGTAAACAGTGATGGAAATAAATAAAACTGGGAAAGACCTGAAAGTGGAAAGAGAGGTAATAAAGAAAACACAAACTGAGGAGTTCCTGGAGATGGAAACTTTAGGACAGAGAACAGCAACAAATGATGCAAATATCACCAACAGAATAGAGGCATGGAAGAGAGAATCTCAGGCATTGATACATCACTCAAAATATTACATCTAAAAACACCCTGACACAAAAAATCCAGGATATTTGTAATACCATGAAAATGCCTAACATAAGAATTATAGGGATAGAAGAAGGCGAAGAGTCCGAGTTCCAAGGCCCATAAAATATTCTCAATGAAATTATAGAAGAAAATTTTCCCCAAAAATAGATGATTATACACAGACAAGAGGCTTATAGAGTAACACTTAGACTGGACAAGAAAAGAAAATACTCCTGTAACTTAATAATTAAAACATAAAATCTATAAAACAGAGAAAAATATTAAAAGAAGCATGAGAACAAAGTCAGGAAACATACAGAGCAGATTTATCTGACTTATACCAGACTTCTCAACAGAGACTCTAAGATCTAGAAGAGTCTGGACTAATATCTTCCAACCTCTTAAAGCCACAAATGACAACATAATCTACTATAGCCAGTAAAACTCTCAATCACAATTGATGGAGAAAACAAGATATCCCAAGACAAACTCAAATTCAGACAATATCTATCCACAATTCCAGCCCTACAAAAAAAACTTGAAAGAAAATATAACCTAAGGAAGATAACTACATACAAGAAAACACAGGAAATAAGTAATTCCTTACCATCAAGGAAAACACACAAAAACAGTCAAGCTCTCTCTTTCTTCCTCTCTCTCTCTCTCTCTCTCTCTCTCTCTCTCTCTCTTTCTTTCTATCATAGCACCAACATCAAAATCACGGAAATTAATAATCACTGGGCATTAATATTTCTCAACATCAATGGACTCAATTCCCCAATAAAAGAGATTAAAAAACAAGATCCAACACTCTACTGCAAACATGAAACACACCTCATCCATGAGGATACGCATTACCTCAGAGGAAAGAGCTGGAATAACGTTTTCCAAGCAAATCGACCAACAAGCAATATCAACTTGCCATCCTAATACCTATAAAAATAGACTTCCAACCAAAACTCATCATAAGAGACAGGGAAGGACATGTTATACACATCAAAGGAAATCTCTACACAAGGGTAACCACATTTATAAAAGAAACATTGCTAAAGATTAAATTCCACATCAAATCCCACCCAATAAGAGTGGAAGACTTCAACACCTCACTCTCACCTACTGACAGGTCATGCTGAAAAATCTAAACAGAGAGATAACAAAACTAACAAACACTATGAATGAAATGGACCTAACTAACATCTATAAAATATTCCACCCAAACACAAAAGAATATAATTGCTTCTCAGCACCTCATGTATCCTTCTACAAAATGAACCATGCGGTCTCTCACAAAGGAGGCATGAACAGATACAAGAAAATTGAAACAATGCCTTGTATCTCTTCAGATCACCATGGATGAAAGCTAGTTTGCAACAACAGAAAACTTGGAAAACCTAAATTCTTTTTATATTGAACAACTCTTTACTTAATGATCTCTAGGAATGGAAGAAATAAAGAAATTAAAGACTTCTATAATTCATTGAAAATGAAGGCACATCATACTCAAATTTATGAGACACAATGAACGCAGTCCATAGAGGAATGTTCATAGCACTAATTGTCACCATAAAGAAATTACGAAGTTCTCATATCAGCAGTATGCAAGGACACCAGAAAGCTCTATCAGAAAATGAAGCAAGCACATCACAGAGGAGTAAAAGGCAGGAAATAATTAAAATCAGGGATGAAATCAATCAGGAACAAAGAAAACAATACAAAGAATCAAAGAAGTCAAAACCTGATTGTTTGAAAAAAATCAAGAAGACATGCAAACCATAAGCCAAACTAAGCAAGAGAGAGTATACAGAAAAACAAAGTAAATAATGAAAAGGGATACAGAACAACTGACACTAAGGAAGTTCAAATGATCATTAAGGCCTTATTTCAAATGCCTATACTCACCAAAATATGAACGTCTTAACGAAATGAACAATTTTCTAGACAGATAACACTTAACAAAGATAAATCAAAATCAGAATAACTATATAAACAGTTAATAACCCGTAGAGAAAAATAAACAGACTTTAAAATTCTCCCAACTCTGCACCCAAAACAAAGCTGAAGATTCAATGATTTGGGTGCACAATTCTACCAGAATTTCCAAGAAGAGCTGATTCCAATATTCTGCAAAATAAAAACAGAAGGAACACTGTCAAACTCATTCTGTCAGGCCATAGTCACACTAATACCTAAATCACACAGAGACACAACCAAGAAAGAGAACTTCAGACAGATCTCTCTTATTAACATTGATGCAAAAATGCTCAATAAAATACTCAAAAACAGAATCAGGAACACAAAGACATCATTAATCATAAGCATGTAGGCTTTATGCCAAGAACTCAGGATTGTTCAATAAACAAAAATCCATCAGCATAATCTACCATTTAAACAAGGTGCAAGAAAAAAAATCACATTTTTTTTATCTAATTAAAACTGCATGATATTGGTACAGAAAAAGACACATTGATCAATGGAATGAATTTAAAACAGAGAAAGAAACCCACACATAATACAATGCAAAACAAAACAAAACTCTTCAAGAAATAGTGCTGTTATAAGTGGAGATAGAAGACTGAATATAGATTCATATTCTATCACCCTGAACAAATCTAAATTTCAAGTGGATCAAGGACTCGAAATAAAACTGCACACTATATCTCATAGTAAAGAAAGTGGGAAATAGGTTTGAATGCACTGATACAGGAGACAATTTGCTAAGGAGAACACCAATGGCTCAGGCTCTAAGGTCAACAGTTAATAAATAGGACCTCATGAAACAGAAAAGCTTCTACAAGGAAAAGGACACTGTCAATAGGACAAATCATGAGCCCAAAGACTGGGAAAATATCTTCACTAACTTTACATTGGAAACAGGGCAAATATCCAAAAACTATAAAGAACTCAAGAAGTTAGACACCTACAATGCAAATAATCCAATTAAAATAGGGGTGTAGAACTGAACAGAGAATTCTCAACAGAGGAATCTCCAATGGAGGATAAGCACTTAAAGAAATGTTCAAAGCCCTTAGTCATCAGAGACATGTGAGTCAAAACAAATCTGATGTTCCATTGTAGACCCATCAGAGTGGCTAAGATCAAAAACTCAAATATAGCACATGCTGGCATGGATAGGGAACAAGGGGAACACAGCTCCATTGCTGTTGGGATTGCAAATTTGTACAACCACTCTGGAAATCAATTTGGTGGTTTCTCAGAAAACTCAGAATAGTTCTACCTAATGAAACAGCTCATGACATTTTATTTTTAATGTTTTATGTTGATTTAATACCACTAATTGTATGTTGAAATTTGTTCAAATAGATGTGTTAGAAATAAATTATCCCCCAAAGTATTTTTAATACAAGCACAATGATCAAGATTTTTTGCTCAAAGGGAAATCATGTAGGCAGATGAATTTGTATACTTGTCAAAAATATTTGCATTGCTTCCTTCTCACATCAAAATTCATGAAAAGGCAGTAACCACTTGTACAACCTTCCACAATGCATGTAAGGTTATGCTGTATATAAATATTGGCTGTTATAATAAGTGTTTTAGAAAACTAACTATGTAAATATATCAACAAATACATACATTCAACGATGACTGGAGTAATGCAGAAATAAAATCCACTCATTTAAGAAGACTGAGCTGAGAATACATATTTGAACTGGGAGGATTCTGAAACCTGGATGTTTGACAAGGCAAAAAGTGAGTCTCTCAAAGTTTGATAATATGAAGTGCTCAGGAAAGCAGCTCCAAATGAACTGGCAGCAGTACTTAACAAGTGCTGAATACCTCAGGAAATATAATGCTGAGTTGTGAATGGGACTCAAAAAAGGGGGCAAATGGCAGACTTCATAGAATTGTAATCTATACCTGACAAGAGACTTTGTGTCCTTTATAAATTTACCATCCATGCTGTTTGAAATATCTCTTTTAGATTCCCTGGGAAACACTCTCTTAAACTTGCCACAATCTAAATTAGCTATAATTCTATCCACTGAATGCAAAGAGCTCACTACCCGCCATGTCCTGGAGAGTTCTTCCAGGATAGGCTAGCGACTAGGTTCGAAGTTCCCGCCAGCTGGGAGCTCCGTGCTGTAGAGAGAAACCGTTGGTTGGGGAAAGAAGCAGGAAACAAAGGACACGTTGGGAGCAAGACGAAATTCCATTCAAGCTCCATTTAATCTTTAATGTTACATATTTTTAAACACTTTTGGGCGGGAAATGGCAGAGGGAGGGGAGATTCCACAATGCGATCAGACATAATCCCTGAGTTGAAGGCCGGACTTCTAATCCCTACCTGGGGGCAGTAACACTGGGGAGGAAACAAAGGGAGGCCTGCTGGAACACCTTGATTTACTAATCCAGCCAAGCCTAAAAGTCAAGGCCCTAGATAATCTGATATCAGGCAGAAAGGAATCAAAGGAATGCCTGCTATGAGATTCGAGACACTATAGCTAGCAAGGTTAAGTCAAACCTGGGATCAAGCAAAAAAATGCCAAGGTCAAAAGCCTTTGTCTCCGACAACTGAATATAATTTGATCTTGAAAACATAAAGAAAATCCGGGCAGTGGTGGCACACGCCTTTAATCCCAGCACTTGGGAGGTAGAGGCAGGCAGATTTCTGAGTTTGAGGTCAGCCTGGTCTACAGAGTGAGTTCCAGGACAGCCAGAGCTACACAGAGAAACCCTGTCTCAAAAATACCAAAAAAAAAAAAATTAAAAGAAAATGTGCTTTCCTCTTTTTCTGCAAAACACATGGCCACAATATAAGGGAAAACGTACTTACATTACCGTGGTTAAAAATCATGTTACACTTAGACTTTCTTTCTAAAAGAGAAGAGAAATGATTCAGTTTTCACTCATATAGATCTTGATCCCACACATGATGTATTCATTTACAATTGAGCCAAACCAACAGAGAGGTAAGGAAACACTGAACTCCATAGTGACAATGAGTGTTGTCTGTTCCTGAGGTCTGTATAAATTGTATGAAGATCATACTTCCCATGGCCATTCTACTTCAGTATTCACCATGGAGATATTAACATTGTCATGATGACCAGTCTGGTGTATAAGAAAGATTTCCCGAATTTGATATAACACACCTATGTCATGCTTCCACTATATTTTACATGCTTCTATTCTTAGCTTCCTTTGTCCTATTACTGTATAAAAAATATATGACACTGTTATTATAAAAGAACATGATGTGTGGTAATCTATTTTACTAGGTCATGATCATTGATATTTGCCTCCAGAATTAGCTTATTTGAGTTTGATTTTGAAATATTCTGTTTGGTCAAGAAGCATTCCTGCTGAACCTCAAAAAAACAAGGAGTTGTCTGTGATGATTGGGGTCTCTTTATTACCAGATTGGACATGGACTCTTATCCAACCCAACCCTGATGTGGCAGGACAGGAAGGGAAGACAGAACCGCCCCAAATGAACCCGCAGTAAGACAAGTATCTATGGGAAAATAGAAGCAAGTGAGGGGTGAGGGAGGCAGTGTCCAGTCTTGCAAACATCTAATACAATGACATAAGTCAAAAAGGAGGTGCTCTGATGCAAGACCGTATAAAATGACAAATGATCTGAACCTGTATCAGAAACAACCAGACTAATCTTTAATTAACTGTTGCTAGGAAATAGCTAGGGAGTAGCTCTCCCAAAAACAAGCTGTGAGGTCTTTTTTGGTTTGTGGGTGCAGCTTGTGTCCTGTAGTAGGTGAGGTTCTCAGGGTTGTTGTCTTTTCTTTAAGAAGGAGGTCCCAAGATGGAGTAGATTTGGCCTCTCAATCCTCCAGAGTTCGTGTGTTACAAGGATCATGGATCCCAAAATGATAGTAATGATGTGCAGATGTGTACAGCTTATAAGAAATGGAGACTCCTTTGAGAAATGGATTGCTGTCAAGTACTCAAGGTTTATAGCCATTGTATGTTTCTATTTGATATCTGATTCATGACCTCATACCCAATTATCAAGCTAGTTTCCCAACATTGTCCTCAAAGTTGCCTACCATAATGGAATAATTCTCTTGAATATGTATACCTATCTACCTACCTATCTATCTATCTATCTATCTATCTATCTATCTATCTATCTATCTACCTTTCATTCTTTATATCACATGTTGCAACTGACTGTTAGAAGACAGTAATCAACAATCTTTTCATGTTCCCTTGTAGGACTGAGTGCCAGGTGCATCATGGATTAAATGGGGACAGAATGACATGGTTCCTGTCCCGGGACAGGACCAGCAGATGTGGGCCTCCATGAGTGTCAATGGCTGCCATGGGCATAAGGATTGTTTACAAAATAATGTATCTATTTTACCATCCTCCTTTAAGGAATGTTCTCCCTGATAACATTAATGCTTCCATAATGATCAGAGACAGCACAAGTCCAAGAGGCAAAGTTGTGGCTAATGTCTCAGCAAAAAATCATAAATGCTGATGAAAGATCTGACCCCTTATGAGGAAGGTTAGGCCCTTAGCAAACTTAGAGCCGAGACATGCCCGGGCAAAGACCCCTAGCAAACTTAGAGCCGAGACATGCCCGGGCAAAAATCCCACCCAGCTACATTCCTACAGGTG
>CM052701.1:3852347-3880751 GCA_028551405.1 Uromys caudimaculatus
AGAAAAATGGACATAATACTACCTGAGGACCCAGCTATACCTCTCCTGGGTATCTACCCAGAAGATGCCCCAACATGTAACAAAGATACATGCTCCACTATGTTCATAGCAGCCATATTCATAATAGCCAGAAGCTAGAAACAACCCAGATGTCCCTCATCAGAGGAATGGATACAGAAAATGTGGTACATTTACACAATGGAGTACTACTCAGCTATTAAAGACAATGATTTAATGAAATTTGCAGACAAATGGATGGAACTTGAAAATATCATCCTGAGTGAGGTAACTCAGTCACAAAAGAATGAACATGGTATGTACTCACTGATAACTGGAAATTAGCCCAAATGTTCGGAATACCCAAGTTTCACTTTACAGTAACTGCTGGAATGAGAGTGAGGTCCCAGATGAAGGAGTGGGAGAAGGGACTGAAGGAGCTGAAGGAGTCTGCAGCCCCATGGAGGGAGAACAGTGTCACTGGCCTGAGCCACCCCCCCCCCAGTCCTCCTGGAGACTGGACCACCAACCAAAGAATACACATCGAGTGACCTATGGCTCGGACCACATATGTGGCAGAGGGGGCCCTTGTTTGCCATCAGGGGGAGGAGAGGTCTTTGGGCCTGAGGGTGTCAGAGGCCCCAGTAAAGGGGAACATCAAGGTGGAAATACAGGAGTCTGTGGGCAGGTGGGTGGGAGATGGAACACCCTCATAGAGGCGGGGAGGTGGAGGGGATAGGGAGTTTCTAAAGAGGAGACCTAGGAAGGAGGAAACATTGGAAATGTAAATAAAGTATCAAAAAAAAAAAACCTAGGGGATTGGATTATTTAATGTCAATTTACAACATGACAACTTTCATTTGTATAAATTAATGAAATGATCAAAATCATTGTTCATTGATTATGTGCTTTACTGTATACATGTTCATAATTTAATATTCTAGTCATATTGCCTTTATATTTTAAACTATCCATTTAAAGTATTTTCTTTAACACTAAAGAAAGAAAAAAAAGAAAAATCTCCCTGCTTCCTTTGTTGTAGAAAGACATTACCACAGGCACTAAATCCTTCCTAGCTGTTCTGTCTTATCTGTTGTGCTAGCTATTCTTGGTAGTTAAATTGGCCACATTTGGAATTGAATAAACTCAAAGAGTTGGGTACTGGAAGGTATTTTTATTAATTATAGTTTTGGACCTGGGAAAAATGTTTTAATCTGGGTCTTTTGAGGTTATGATAGTCAACCTTTAATTTAAACTATATCTTCTGGTGACACCCTACATATAGAGGACATTGAAAATGGTAGGTCTTTCTCTTTGTCTTCGTGCCCTATCTCTGGTTAGCAACTTTTTTTTTTTTTTTTTTTTTTTTTTGGCATTACAGCCCACTTCTTGGAAATTCAGATATATATTGAAGGCCAGCTGAGACATCCAGCCACATGGACTGCACCACTATTGTATTCTTCAGCTTTCCAGTGGTAGACAGCCATTGTTGGACTAGTTGAACAAATTAGTTGAAATAAGTCTGTGGCTTATTTATTCTAATAAATCCATTTTCTACACAATAGAGATTCATTCTATCAGGTCTGTTCATCTGTAGAAACTTTACTAATATTACTGTGGGTTTGTTGTTATGTTGTTTTATTGACCCACTGAGGACAATGTGCTGATTAACAAGAGTGCTCCACAGTGTCTGCCATGTTTTTCCTGCTTTGCTCTGAGGTTTGTCTTATAACCATCAGGTGGAAAGTACTTGCAGTTTACCTAAACCCACCCTGAAGCCACAAAACAAAACCTTGTTTCCTAAATTTTTCCTTTAACTGCTAATATTCTGACACCTGTCTGCCTGTGGAGAGATTGAAACTCCAATGTAAGCTGATTAATGGGTATGCAAGCTCTCCAGCTTGACTGCAGGAGGAAGAAGGGGAAGTGCCTCCTGAGTTCTGTAACTGGAGCTCAGGCAAGCTCCAAATTTGCAAACCTGCAACCATAAGGGCACTGCCCATAAAGGGGAGAAGCAGACAGGAGAGCAGCAAGGATCAGGAATCTTAGCTCCTCCCAGGGGCTTGGCGGGAGGACAGACAGGTAAGCTATTGGAGGAAAGGCACTAGTGCTACTGAACTGCAAATCTGCGGATCTGGAAAAAGATTGGCCCAGGCTGGAACCACTCTGCTGTGTCCCTGCAGCACACTCTATCCCTAAGGGTGGTGCTCATGTCACTCAAGACTCAGTAGCCAATGAGAACCTCCACACGGAGCTGCCAGTCAGAAGAGGAGGCGGCTCTTCCGGGTACCAAGCCTGCAAGTTCCTCTTGGTAACTCAGCTGACCTGAGTAAAGGTTTGTGTGTGATCTGTTCTTAGTGTCTCCCCTGGGTGCTGTGAGGGTAGCTCAGGTGAGCTCAGAACTCCAGACATGGGAAGTGCAAAGTTGTCTTCCACAAAGAGGGTGACTAAGCAGCTTAGCAAAGGATGTGTGTGTCATAGGTCTTACCAGTGGCTGGAGTTTAAGAATCAGCCTCCCAGATGGGGTCACCTGTGAGGTCCTTTGTGGACCAAGTCACTCTTTGGATCCGGCTGTGGCCTCTGAATGACTTTATTATCGGGCTGCATCTGGACAAAACCGTTGCGGCAGGGGCTTCTGTGTAGAAATATACTTAGCAGGATGAGAACCGGAGGAACAGTTTTCTGTGTACACTGTCAGGTGTAACAGTGCAGACAAGATCTAGATCACAGACCGAAGTAAAAGGGAGTATGCTGTAGGGGTTACCATTATGGAGAAGGACCTGATTCAGGCACTGTGGATGATTGTATTAATTTATGCATGTGATTAAATAAAACCAGACTGGTGGGTGTTTAATTTGGGCAGGTTAGCTTGAGCCAGTGGATAATGAATTCCCATTTTAGGACCTGTATTACATAGATATGAGCAATCCTTACTATGCTTTTAAGTCAGCTCAGAAACTTAAAACACATACCATTAGTGTAGCTGTGTGTGTTACCTCATACATCTCAGCAGCTAACATTACACATAGAGACAAGGTCAAACACTATCTTCTTAATGCCATTCCCTCTTCCAGGATGGGTCTGTTCTTTTTCAAAGTCAGTACACCAATATTCAATAGACCGATATGTTTTTTCAGTTATACTTATCTTTTCAAAAAGTCAATTGCTTGTATACTTTATAAATTTCCTTTTCTTTATGCAAAGTTCCTCTGATCTCTTACTTGTTTCTATTCTCCAATGTTTCCCAGTCTTTAAAGACTTTCTTTCCTGTTTCTAAAGAGTTGTTTGTTTAGAGCAACATCTACTATAGCTCAGCCTTTCGTTATGCAGTTAAGACTTGATTTGAACACCTAATCCTGCCTCTGCTGCCCACTGCTTAGAAGTCAGTCCTGCAACTCCTTTCAAGCTGGACCCTGACTGGCCAGTGAGAAGAAAAAGCCCAGTGAATGAGTGTTGTCCAACCTACCTTGATTAGTGGTGAGGGATTACAAATAAAGAGGGACTTGTGTAAGAATTGAGTTCACTGACCAACTTTAAAGCAGGCATAATCACTACACAGAAAAGGAGGAGAGAGAAGGAAGGTGAGGCCTTTCTGCTTTGGCAGTAGTTGGCATTAGCCATGAGTAATCAGGTAATCAATTTTAGACAATCACTAAAATTCCAAACTGTCCTTCTTGGGGCTGTTCACAGGTCAGAGCAATCACGAATCTGAATGAGGAACTGAACTTATTTCTAGAAACCAAAGATCTGGAAAACTGGTGTGGTTGTGCCTAGCAGGAATGTTATTATTTCTATTTGAAAATGCACGATGAAAGAGAGAAGATGTGAGTATTACCTGGTGTGCTCTAGTAAATCTGTATAGTCCCTGAAAAATGTCGGACCATAAAGTGTATTTTAACTTTTAAAAGTAATGTTGGAGGGTTTAATTACATCATTTCTTCCTTTTCCTTCTACCTAATGTTAAGTCTAAAACCCTAGGACAATTGGCTGAGGGCCCTATTTAACAAATCAGAGCAAACCTGGCTGTCTGAGTCTCTCAGCAGATCTTAGTCCCTACCTGTTAGAGCATATTGCTGTCATATAACACCCTCTATCCCAGAAGTACTTCTGCCAATCTTCCAGCTGCCATTCCTTATGTAACCCAAGCTTTTGGTAACTGGTCTTTTTCATCTATCATTAATCATTCTGATCTCCTGATCTGGCTCCTGCTTCTCCTCTCCTTCCTCTCTCTATAGGGTTCAAGGTCATGTCTTCTGTAGACTATCCCAGGTATCCCTAGCTCTGGCTATGTTCCCTCTTTTGTGGATAATAAACTTTCTACTCCACCATTCCTAGGAGCAGTGATGTCCTTTACTTTTTATTTCTTCTTTTTATTTCCATTCCCTCCCATTAAGTGCTCATTGCTTTAAAATTCATAGCCACTTTTTCTTTTTAACTGTTGTTACTGTATGAAATTCATGAAGCAGAGTTGGCTGCCCTGGACATTGGATGGAAACGGGCAGAGGAAGCTTTCCCTGATATTGTATTGCTGTGCTTTGGGCAACTATGAGAATTGTGTCTAGGGTAACAGATAGTGAGCTGGCTCTTTAGACAGATTGCTTAGTCTTCTGGAGTACTGCACTGTGGTTGGGAAAGGGGTGTCTGCCCATAGTTGGGGGCTTAGACACAGACATGGGTCAAGAATAGAAGGGGAGATGGAAATTGTCTTTTTTACCTACAGGAGGCATAGACAGGTAAGAGGAAACTGCAGTCCTAAGGGCACCCTTGAGTATTGGATCTCAGGGAACAGAAATGGGGAAGGTCTAGCAGCATTCTACATGGTTCCATACCCAATATTGTAATACTAAGGCATCAGGTTCCCAGAGATCATTTATTTGGTTCTATATTTACTTAACGTTTTGTGGTTATTTAACTGTGAAAGACTGTTTACTTCTTGGATAAAAAGTCCTATGTGGATGGGCAGGTCAGTCAGCAACTGTTCATTTTGTAGTACACATTTACACTGTTGTCAGTATCATGCTTTCTTATGTACCCATGTATTGGATCTTTTAGGATGTAGTGACCTATGATGATGTGCATGTGAACTTCACTCCGGAAGAGTGGGCTTTGCTGGATGCTTCTCAGAAGAGTCTCTACAAAAGTGTGATGCTAGAGACCTATAGGAATCTCACAGCTATAGGTAATGCAGTGATTTTTTTTATTTACTTTGTAAAATGTAGGCACAACTTTTGCTTTGTTGTTGTTGTTTTTTTAAATCTCAGTTGAAAATGAGTAAGAATGAGTTGAATAAATCAGTCATGGTTCTAAATATCACTCAAGTTAGTAACTTAAATGTTGCCTAATTTCCAATAATGTAACATACTTTCTCTGGTACCATATTTTAGGCTACATTTGGGAAGAACATTCTATTGAAGACTATTTTCAAAGTTCTAGAAGTCATGGAAAGTAATTTTCATGTGCAAGCTGCTAAGAAAATGCCTATGAAGAAATTTAATATATGCTAAAAGTCGTAAAGAAAAACCAATGTGGCAAAATATACACTCCTTTAAGTGATGGATGACTATTCGATCTCACAAAACCATGGCAGGTATCCAATTTGTGTTTACAAGGCATTCCTTTAAGTTCAAAGACACAGAAACATTGGCTTAACAGATATGTCACTCTTTGAATCAAGTCCTATAGAGCCATGCTGTAGAAGTGCTTGTCTGTTCAGTCTCATACCAATTAGCTATTGCAAAAGGGAAAGACTTTGATTAGGTAATAAGTGTATGTTCAAAAACTTAGAAGAAGCTAATAATCCATAGTAAATCTGTGTTTAATGATATACTTCTAATACTATTACTAAATTTAGTGAGATGGACAGTTTTTGAAATTTAAGAATGGTTTTGTGGAGAAACCTTAATCCCTGTAAAACATCTCTATGAGGAAAAAATTCAAACCGTGTGAATGTAATGTGGGACCCTTTCTCTTGTTATTCCTCTTTTAATATCGATGTCATAGGTCACGGTGGGATATAAGCCATGTGAGCACAGGGATACTGAAAGAAGCAACCTTCCTTTCTTTTTTTCCAGGACAATTAGAAGATATGCAGTACACCCCACTTTCAGCAGACAGTCTAAATGTGCTATAAGTTTATAAATAATTACTTTCCCAACAATATTGGGGTAATTTACCAACACAAACTGCTGAAAATCTTTATGGGGATTAGGGAAGTAGAATTTTTTTCTGTTTGCATTGGTTCATGTTCCAAATGTAGTATTACTCACATGATAGCAATATTTATAAGTACAATTAGTGTGCAGAATCTCTGAGTTCTTCCTGTTCTCTTCAAATATGTGAATAACCTCTTATAGAAAAAGTATGGTATAAATGTGAGCCAGGTAATCAATACTGTTCCCATTCTGAGTATCTTGAAAGATGTAAAACAACCCATAATGAAGGGGAACACCTTTGAATATAAACAAAGTGAAATTACCTAAAGATCAGGTTTCCCATTATGATTAAACCAAATTGTAAATGAAATCATAGAGATAAAAAGATGCATCAGTATAATCAATGTGAGAAAGCTTTTATGTGTGCCAATTGTATTTGTAGACATGAAAGAAGTTGTACTGGAGAGCAACCCTCTAAGTTTATTCAATGTGGTAAAGCCTTTGCATATCAGAATCATTCTCAAAGGCATGAAAGAAAACATAATGGAGAGAAACCCTATGAATGCACCCAGTGTGGTAAAGCCTTTGCTGGACACAGTGGTCTCAAATATCATAAACGAACACATACAGGAAAGAAACCCTATGAATGTAAACAATGTGGGAAAGCTTTTGCACAATGGACTGCTCTCCAATATCATGAAAGAACACATAATGGAAAGAAACCCTATGAATGTGACCAATGTGGTAAAGCCTTTGCAGGAGGGAGTGGTCTCCATTATCATAAAAGAACACATACAGGAGAGAAACCCTATGAATGTAAACAATGTGGGAAAGCCTTTGCAGGAAGGAGTGACCTCCAAAAACATAAAGGAAGACATAAAGGAGAGAAACCCTATGAATGTAAACAATGTGGGAAAGCTTTTGCACAACGGACTGCTCTCCAATATCATGAAAGAACACATACAGGAGAGAAACCCTATGACTGTAACCAATGTGGTAAAGCCTTTGCAAGAAGCAGTGGTCTCGAATATCATAACAGAACACATACAGGAGAGAAACCCTATAAATGTAACCAATGTGGTAAAGCTTTTGCAGGAAGGAGTGATCTTGAATATCATAAACGAACACATACGGGAGAGAAACCCTATGAATATAAACAATGTGGTAAGCTTTTGCACAATGGACTGGTCTCCAATATCGTGAAAGAACACATAGTGAAAAGAAACCCTATGGATGTGACCAATGTGGTAAAGCCTTTGCAGGAAGGAGTGACCTACAAAAACATAAACGAACACATATAGGAGAGGAACACTATGAAGACAACCAATGTGGTAAAGCTATATGCAACAAGCAGTGATCTCCACATACATAAATGAACACTTATAAGAGAAAAACCATTTAAAAATAACCAATGTGGTAAAGCTTTTTCAAAGATCAATACTCTTCACTTACATAAAAGAACACATAATTGAGGGAAAACCTGTGACGGTAACCAATGTGGTAAAGCCTTTTCACAAATCAGTGGTCACAAAATCATCAAAGAACACATATAGGTGAGAACGTTTTAAATGTAACCAATGTGGTTACAAACCTTTTTCACAAAGCAGTAACCTCCAAATATATAAAGGAACACATACAGGAGAGAAACCTTATGAATGTCACCAATGTGCTGAAGCCCTTTTACATCACAATCATCTTCAAATCCATAAAAGAACATGTACTGGAGAGAAATCCTCTGAATATAACTAATGAGGTAAAGCCTTTGCACAAAAAAGTCATCTCCTAACACAAAAGAATACACACTGGATCTATGAATATAGGCAATGTGGTAACCTTTTGCAAGTCACAGTACTCCAAGTAAATTAAACAAGACACACTCAAGAGAAACTCTGAATATCATCAATAGGATAAAGCCTTTGTACATTGCAATCATCTTTAAATACATAAAGAAGACATACAAGTGAGAAAGCCTATGAATGTTAGCAATGTGCCTTCACATGTCAGTTATATCAGAGGCACGAAAGAAACCATAATGTAGAGAAATCCTGTGAGTGTATTTAATATGATGAAGCCTTTGCACAATTCTACAGTTCTCATCACCATGAAAAATCTATACTGCATAGAAATTTATGAATATATTTTATATTGTGAAACCTTTTCAAATTTACCACATCTTCATCATCATGAATGAGAAACCCTGTGAATGCATTCAATATGGGGAAGCCTTTGCACATTTTTATAATCATCATCATGATGAAAGTAATCACACTGGAGAGAAAGTCTATGAGTGTAAACAATGTTGTAGAGCCTTTCTGGTATGAGGTCCTCTCAGATCCAACAGAACTCAAACTCAGGTAATACAAATGACAGGAATTTCTTGTAATAAAGCTCCTGCTGGATCATGGCCAGAGAACATACCCAGAACCTAATGTGTGACATGTAACACAAACACACCTCCCCACTGTGAGCCAGAATGCAATAGAGCTGCCGTCCTACCATCAAAATCTCTTACACAGAATAGTTTCTGTCTGAAAAACTTCAAGAACAAAAACGGAGGAGAGCCTGAGCAAAAGGAGGTCCAGTGATATGCCCAAATTGAGCTCTAGTTCTGTGGGTGGCCCCAAGGTCTGAAAGTTTCACTGATGGTATGCTGTACTTACAAAGAGGTGCCTATCCTGACTTCCTGCCAAATGCTCAGCAAGCAGCTGAAAGAGTCAGATGCAGATATTTACACCCAACCAATGGACAGAAACTGGTGACCCCTGTGGTTGAATTAGGGAACAGCTGGAAGAAGTTGAGGATGGTGATGGTGTAGGAAGACCAGTCTGAACTAACCTGGAACCCTGGGATCTCTCAGACACCGAGTCACCAACCAGGTAGCATAAACTAACTGATACACAGCAGAAGACTCTTGAGAATGGACTGATTCACGGAAGATGCACCTAACCCTTGAGAGACTTGGGGCTCCAGGTAGTGGGGAGATCTCATGTGGTGGGGAGGGGGTACATGGGGACATCTTCTTGGAGACTGGGCTAGGAGGTATGGGATTCAAAACAGTTCGTGGGTGGACTTTGAGGCATATAAATCTAGATAAAAAAAAGATTAAACAATGAATTTTTAAAAAAGCAAAACTTATAGAAACAGGAGAGAAAAACAGAAACATCTGTGCCAAGTTACAGCTACATTTTCCCTCCAATCAGGAATTAGGGATAGGGGCTTATGTAGTTTACAGTGCCAACAGTTATAGAATGTGGGTGTCCTAGTTTAACCAATCCTATCCATTTGTTCTTTGGTGGTAAAGAACAGGTGTTATGTATTGAGGAGGACAAGATGAATAGCAGAAGGCATTGTTAGAGACAGTCATCATGTTTTCCTGAACAAAAGGTGGGTAAAAGTAGGTTGGAACTCCCCAGTCACGCATGCCTGGGAACTTGAACTTAGTTTCACCATATGATTAAATGCAGGGTGATAACAAAAAGGCAATATTTACGTGTGTTTTGTTTTTCTGCTTATTCCCAATTGTTGTGTATTGGTTCTCATGCTACTTGTGTTAAATTGGCTCTCAAATTTCATATGAATCCTCATTTGAGATCCTGAGATTGCCTGCCACAAGTTTGTTCTAATGGGTAAATAAAATTGCCAGCAGCCAATGGCTAGGCAGAGAGACAGAGGCAGGACTTTTGAATTCATGGGCAAGGTGACCAAAGAGTGCCGGGAACCAACAGATTTGCAGCTTTCTTATTAGCCTGAGTGAAGTCATTTTGTGTTAAAGTTAGGCTTGGAAATAACAGTAGGCCAAGGGTGTTGTTTTCTGAGCTTCAGGGTTTTGTTTAGGTTGTGTCTCTCAAGAGATGGATTCTTTCCCAGGTCAGGGTGACTCCTTTGAGGTTAGGTGGCTGGCAGAATACAGGTGGTTGCCTTAGTAACATGTCCATGTCCTTGTGGCTAGGAGTCTGTAACTCCTTGGAATTTTCCCTTCTCTGTTGCTTCATCTTACTCTTGGCTATATTGTTTAAAGTTCCTTTATCTTTCTTATTATAAATTGATGTATGGGAATCAAAGGTTTTTGGAGATTGAACAGAGAGACTCTGTCTTGCTCCCAGATATCTCTGTCTCTGTCTCTTTTATCCATCAGTTCCCTCCTCAGGACCACACTGAAGACCTTGGGGGAGGGGGGGCAAAAGAGGAGCGCCATGCCTGTAAAGGAATTGGTTGCAGGCCTGAGAGCTGCAAAAGACAGAGTACCAGTCATGTAAGAGCCAGGGAAGAGTAGTCCCAATGTTCCCTCCTCCAGTTGATTCTGGAGTAGCAAAGATGGGATATAGATTTTAGTAAGTAATAATTCAGGAGTATCACAGGGGAGGCATTAGCAATGTGGAACTTTGGGAGTGGCCCAGCCAATGTGCTGATTTAGGCATATTAAAGAAAGCTGTCTGTCTTTCATTTGATAATCCAAAACATTTTCAAGGTCAGCTAGGAACTTGCACAGGTGGCGTCCTATAGTAGAGCAGAATAACCAACTAACTCTACAGAATGCATCTCACCTAAAGGCTTGAACTCAGTATTGAAAATTAATTGGAGATTCTCAAATGGAAAACACATGCCAAGATGTGAGATTAAGAGATGGGGAAAATTGGATTTTTAGCAGAGTTGCTGGTTTTTCTGAAGCCATGTGGTTCCTCACCAAGCTGTGCAAGTTCAAAACTAGAACAAAAGGTGAGCTGAGCTGATATACATAATTCTTAGGTTCATGACATGAGCTGGGACACAGCAAGATCCATCAAGCTGACCCAACCATCCTGGGTGGTAAGCATTTACCATGGGCCCTTCTCAAAGATTTCTGACTGTCTCAGATAGTTTGAGCTTGGAGGTGTTGTACGAAGAGAGAGGCTGCTTAGAAATCAGAGACAGAGGTAAACAGTAGAGGCTGCCTGATAGCTATAATCAGATAAAGAAAGAAGATAGATAGATGAGATTTGTTTAATTGCTTATCAGGATAAAAGAGATATAGTGGTAAGTGTATGTGAATTTACATGGAAAAAAGTAATCCAGGCCTTTGATCTAAAATGTAGGAAAGGAAGACATGAAGATAGAGAGATACCCTATCTTAATAAATAATAATAAGAGGAATTAATTTCTACACAATGGAGAGTGAATGGAAAATACTTTAAAGTTAATTTCAAAAGTCTATGCCAGGGCAGGCTCTTGGGTTCTTTGACTATGGGCAACACAGGAATGCTGGTAGTGCTTGGCCAGATATGACAATTTGATAGCCTGGAAATAGACTTATACAATAAGTAGAAGGGAATTTAATTGAAGCTAAATACATAGGAAAGGGTGTTTGTTCATGTTGTATAAAGTGAAGGGGATATATATATATATGTATGCATATGTATGTATATATGCACACTCATAGAGAGATTAATCTCCATAGATGGAAAAATGTAAGCATGCATAGATAAATAAATAAATTGAGTCTATTGATCTTTAAATGTAGGTCAAGAGCATGTAATAGGCAGAATAACCTTATCCCAGACAGATAGTACAAACATAGGCCTTGATCTTGTGAAAGAACAAGGCAGGAGATAGTGGAGGAGCACTGTCTCAAAGGATAATAGCAATTGTGTATAGGCTTTTGTCATAGGATCTGATGAATTTCCTCAGTTTCTGTTGTTATATCTCCCTTTTCATTTTTGATTTTGTTAATTTGGATACTGTCTCTGTGTCCTCTGGTTAGTCTGGTTAAGGGTTTATCTATCCTGTGGATTTTCTCAAAAGAAACACCTCCTGGTTTTGTTGATTCTTTGTATACTTCTTTTTGTTTCTACTTGGTTGATTTCAGACCTGAGTTTGATTATTTCCTGCCATCTACTCCTCTTGAGTGTATTAGCTTCTTTTTGTTCTAGAGCTTTTGGGTGTGCCGTTAAGCTGCTAGTGTATGCTCTCTCCAATTTCTTATTGCAGGCACTCAGAGCTATGAGTTTTCCTCTTAGCACTGCTTTCCTTCTGTTCCGTAAGTTTGGGTATGTTGTACCTTCATTTTCATTAAATTGTAAAAAAGTCTTTAATTTCTTTATTTCTTCCTTCACCAAGTTATTATTGAGTAGAGCATTGTTCAGCTTCCATGTGTATGTGGGCTTTCTATTGTTTTTGTTGCTATTGAAGCCAGCCTTAATCCACAGTGATCTGATAGGAAGTATGGGATTATTTCATACTTCTTATATTTGTTGAGGTCTGTTTTGTGACCAATTATATGGTCAGTTTTGGAGACGGTACCATGAGGTGTGGAAAAGAAGTTATAATCTTTTGATTTAGGATGAAATGTTCTATAGATATCTGTTAAATCCATTTGGTTCATTACCTCTGTTAGTTTCACTGTGTCTCTGTTTAGTTTGTGTTTCCATGATCTGTCTCCTGAGAGGCACAGGTAGAGCATAACAAATACAGAGGCAGATGCTCATAGCTAACTATTGTACTGAACACGGGGTCCAGCATAGAGAAGTTGGAGAAGAGACTGAATGAGCTGAGGGGGTTTGCAGCCTCATGGAGGAAGCAACAGTTTCAACTTGCTAACTGCCAAGCTCCTGGAGACTAGGCTACCAACCAAAGAATACACATGGAGGGAACCATGGTGCTGGCTGCATATGTGGCAGAGGAGGGCCTTGTTGAACATGAGTAGACGAGAGGCCCTTAGGCCTGAGGTTGTTCGATGTCCCAGTGTTGGGGAATGCTAGGGAGGGAAGATGGGAGTGGGTAGGTGGGTCGGGGAGGACCACCATAGAGGCAGGGGGAGGGTAATGGGATATGGGGTTTCTGAAGGGGAGTCCTGCAAGGGGAAATCATTTGAAATGTAAATAAAGTAAATATCCAATTTAAACAAAACAATTGTGTAGATTGTTTTGATTGATTTGAATTGTTTTAATTATCAAAATGTGTAATAAGCTTGGTGGTTTCATGATATTAAAAATTCTCTAGAAGAGATGTAAAATTAGGGAAAGCCTGAAGAAAAATGAGGCTGCTAATTGAATCAATGTATATCATTGATGATTTTGTGTTACTGGAACAAGGACATGCTATTATGTGAGAGATGTTTGTGCTACTAAGAAAGAAGAAAAGATTTTGGATGCCTTCAAGAGTGATATGGATCAGATATGACAGGGAAAGACACCCTGAAGATCTTGGCTACAGAAAAAAAAGTTTGAGAAAATCAAACAGGCAGGAAACATGATTTGCTGATTGCTCCGCATGGGAATAGCCCTGTAACTTGCCTAGACATAAAAAAGTCTCTACCCAAAACTTCACCTAAAATTAGACAATATGTACTGTTGGTTATGAAACACTTAAGATTCATTATGTCATCCTTCATATGGCATGAATGAAGACTTATTACAATTGGTTATTGATCGAATTAACTCCTAAAAGAATAGTTGTCTTTTACCTGCTCAAACATGGAGCAAAAATTAATCCTTAACTGCTCCGTGTACCTTGCACAATCCATACAAATACCTTAATAGTTCTGAATCTTGGATGTCAGATTCGTATGTCGCAGATTGTGACCCTCTGACTACATTCATTGGTGGGACACAGAGACAGTTACCTGCCTCCTGATGCTGTTTCCAGAGACTTGTTTCCAGAAGTTTCAGAAATTACTGCTACCTCAAAAATGACAGTGTTCATCCACTCTTTCAGACAGATAACCGAATTTCAGTCTAATTCTGAGTCTTTGAAGCATGCAGAGACTGTAAAACAAATGCTAAGTCTAGCTTTCTTAATTCTAACCAATTTTTCTAATTTTCCTACCCCTGCCCACCCCTTTAAACAGTGCATTGTACCAATTCAGCAGGAAGGCATAGTGAAGAGTTGTCAAGCTGATCCATTACTTTTGGGTGTCTGGTTATGGTTATTTTATAAATTATAGTTAGGTGGTCATTTTAAGGAATACTTTGGAAATGGTCTTAATTTTAAACATGGAAGAAATATATGAGATAGGTTAGTAAATTTATTGAACAAAACATTGTATAGCAATAAAATTGCATTAGTAGGAATCTTTGTATTTGTTGCAAATTTGAAGTCAGAGATTCTTGCATTGATACAGAATTCATATATTTATACAGTTTAAGGTTTTCATTGGTATAAATCTATGTATATTGATACAAAATTTGCAATTAATATTGTTACTCTTAGATAGGCATTGTGTCTCTGCAACCCATTTAAGAACACAAGCCTCTGACGTAGTCCTTCTAGAGCTGCTTTTACAAACTATTTAAAATCATTTAGTTATGCAATTTAAGGGCCAGACAGTAAACACATGGTTATATTAGATTCTCATTTAATTATAATAATTTTCAGTGTTATTCAAAAAATGGCTAAGCTTAGATAATGTTTAGGAGTTCAGATATACTTTACATATAGATTTTCTTCAATAACCTTAGAAATCCACAGAATCTGGCATTTGCAATCATTTCATTATTATTGGAATTTTGAATAATCAACATGTTAGCTCCTGACAACACCTCTGTCATGGTTCAAAGAATATATTGAGCATCATAACCTCTATATGGAGATGCTCCAGTTTTGGCAAGATAGCGACTGGGCAAGAATTGCCCTGATTCAT
The DNA here is from genome assembly GCA_028551405.1 of Uromys caudimaculatus. Classification (NCBI taxonomy): domain Eukaryota; kingdom Metazoa; phylum Chordata; class Mammalia; order Rodentia; family Muridae; genus Uromys; species Uromys caudimaculatus. The sequence goes on from CM052701.1 coordinate 3,867,111, forward strand.
CTACAGACAAAAAAATATTGTCAAGGAAAGGACTCAAGATGCAGAATAGTCAACAATTTAGCTCTGCCAAGACAGAGTAAGCTAGTCCTTCACAATATTTGTCAGATGATTGTGGGCCAGGAGGCTGAAGACAGTTGATCCAACATTTTGAGGAATAAGGGACTGTACATGTAGTAGGCTGTCTGCAAGGTTTGTAAACTATGTTTTTGTGCTTCCTATGAATGAAATCTTTCTTGGAACTCTGTTGTGGTTGAAGACTTGTTATAGTCTCAAAATGAAACTGAAAGTTGTTTAGCACCAAGGAGGATGATGTAGATTTGAAAGAATGTTTTTTAGATGGTAATGCAAATTAAGATAAAAACATAAGTCATATAGAATTGTAAACTCTTTAAGCTAGGATAGATACTGGAGTAATAGACCTATATTGACAAAATTGATGAACTGGATGTTGTTAGTGTATGTCATGCCTTATAGTTTACATAACTGTTATATCTAGATTCAATGTATATTTCAGAGAAAAGGTCTTTTTAGTAGATGAAAAGGGTGAAATATGGTGGATTGATTCTAATGCTCCTTGTGTTAAATGAGTTCCAAAATGGCACGAGGATCACACATTTGAGATGCTGTGGATTCCTATCCTCAGATGGTTCTAATTGGTACATTTGCACTCCCTGTCAGGGAGGAGAGGGAATTCACCAATTGCCATTACACCCAACATTTGCCTATCAGTCATTATTTAATTAATCAGAAAATGACCACATTGGAGAGAAACCGTACCAATGTAACTACTGTGACAAGGCCTCTTTACAACAGAGTTATCCTCAAATACATAACACATACTGGACAGGAATCCTATGAATAAGCAATTGTAAATCATGTGCATGTAGCCGTATTCTCAAATACCATGAGAAAAAGACATACTGCAGAAGAACCCATATTTGTAGTCAGTGTGGTTGCATTTTGCACTTTAAGTTTCCTTTTTACAACAGTAATATGTTCAGTGTATAATCAATCTTAAATTCTTTGCATATCACAATAGTCTTTGAAGATGTAAGGAATCACACTGTATGGGATCTATGACTATATAGGATTTGGTAAGATCAATAGCCAACACACAAGATTATTTCTCAGAAGCATAAAATGTGTCAACAATCAATTCAAGCTGTATGTTGTGATGATCCTTTCTATTGGCTTGAAATTGTAATCATATTTTTCTCCAACTATATAAAATTTGTCAATCAACTGTCAAACTTTATGGCTGTGTATTAATGGCTTTCCTATTGCTGTGATAAAACCCAATGTCTGAAGCAACTTATAAAAATTTAATTTGGTGTATATTTTTATTGGAGTATGGGATCACACATAATGTGGCAATACATGTGTTACAAATTCCCTTGAGATGTGATTTGGTATATAGTCTGGCTTGGATGTCAGTCATTCGTCAAGGCTACATTTTACTTCTTGATTCTTATGTGTCAGCCTATTCAATACAAGTTATAGGTTAGAAGATGCACCCCAATATGTCCTCTTTTGTCAACATATTTTAACAATGTTAATGTTCAAATGCTTAATAGAAGAGAATATAACAATCATGAAATACTTCATATGTATCCAAAACAGCATTTTCATGTATCTGTTAGAGAAGTCATTACATTGGATAATGAGCAACTGTGTATCTCACAGCATATCTTGATTGTTATCGATATGCACATATCTTTTGATGTTCCATGCTTCTTTATGCTCTCATTAAGTACCATTTGCCACTTAATTTTGAAGCATACGATGAATGGGAATTATCTAGAGTTGCTAAGTAATGTAACAACAATGGGAAGTATTTTTTAAAGAGCATTTCTGGTGTGTGTGTGTGTGTGTGTGTGTGTGTGTGTGTGTGTGTGTGTATGTATATGTTTTTTTAAGCCACAAAAGATATGTGGAGACTGAGTGACAACTTTGTAGGGTCTACTGGGCTTCTTTATACAGTGATCAAGGTCAGATTGCCTGCACTGCATACTGTAGACTTTTCCTACTGTGCCATCTCACTGATGTGAAAAATAAGCTGAAACATTAGTAAAATCTTTTCAGATTGTAAAATATGAGGTTATTTTGTTTGTTTGTTTGTTTTTTAGTTTTTTGTTTTGTTTTGTTTTGTTTTTTGCTATTGCCATTTCCATAAGAATAAGCAGCAGAGTTAAGAGAACAGACTCCACTGGCAGGCAACATAATCATAGACTTTCTCTGCTCCAGTTGTTGGGTAACCTGCCAGAATACCCAGCTGAACATATGCTATGCAAGTTTGTGGGTGCGGACACAGGTCCAGCTATGGATATTCTTTGGTTGATGGTTCAGTCTCTGGGAACCCTTACAGATCAAAGTCAGTTGACCCTGTTGGTCTACTTGTGAAGTTCTTTTCCCCTCCAGATTTCTCAATCCCTCCCGCAAATCTTCCACAAGACTCCTCAAGCTCCCTCCAGTTTTTGGCTGTGAGTTTCAGCTTCCATTTGGACAGCTGATGTCTGGAGTCTCTAAGAGGACTGTTCTACTAGGCTCCTGTTTGTAAGCATGACAGAGTATTGTTAATAGTGTCAGGGATTGGTTTCTGTCCATGGGATGGGTCTGAATTTGGAGCAGTCCTTGGTAGGTCATTCTCTCAGACCCTACTCCTTCTGTGTCCCTGCACCACCTGTAGGCAAGAAGGGTTTACAGATGGGTTAGTATTATGATTCCTTCACTTGGAGTTCTGAATGGCTACAGAAGGTGGTTACTTCAGGCTCCATATACACACTCCTTGGTGTGAGTCTCAGGTACAATCATACTCATAGACTCCATGGAGCCTCCCCCATTCCAGGTCTCTGGCACATCCTAGAAATACCATTCCGCAGCCTGCTGCTGATTCTCATTCACTCTCCACACCTTCTTTAGGCTCAGGGATTCTTCCAACATTTCCCTCATCTTCCCCTCTCCCACAAGGTTTCTTCCCTCCATCTACATCTGAAGACTGTTATTTACCTTTCTGAGTGTAACTCAGTCATCCTACCTTGTGCCCTCTTTGTAATTTAGAAACTTTAGGTCTGCAGATTGTCCCATGGTTTTCCTGTACTTTATGGTTAAAATCCACTTATATGAGAGTACATACACTGCATATCCTTCCTGTGTGTTACGTCTCCCAGAGTGACAATTTGTGTTTCCATACATTTGTCTCTCTTGTTTTCAATAACTGTGTAGTATTCCATGGTAAAAAGGAACCCCATTTTTTAAATTTAACTTTGTTGTTTTACTTATTCATTTTACACCCTTCTCAGTGTCCCATCCCATTCACCCCCTTCCACAATTTTCCCCTCTCTTCCCTCCTTTTTTCCTTTGGGCAATTGGGGGCACCTGTGTATCCTCCCACCCTAGCAATTTAAGTCTCTTCCAGGCTATTCACTTCCTCTCTCACTGAAACCAGAAAACGCAATGAAGTTAGTAAAATATATTCCATGTACAGGCAACAGCTTTTGGGATAGCCCCTGTTCCAGTGGTTTGCTACCCACATGAAGACCAACCTGCAAGTCTGATACACGTGAGCTGGGAGGACTAGTGCCAGTGTGTGTATGTTCTTTGGATGCTGGTTCAGACTCTGGGAGCATGAAAGGTGATCTTCCTTAGATGGTCTCCTTCAGATTATAATAAAATTCACAACAGATTTGTTCTCATAGCCAGGCCCAAGAGAATTCATTTTAGAAGAGATTCCTGCTATTAATATGATCTTCCTGTTTCTATTAAACATATATAACAATCAGTAGATATGAGCCCACTCCTTTTGAGCAGATTTCTACAGACCCAGGAAGATGTACTGTCTTGTAGTGAAGTTATATAGACAAATAGATGACTTCTTAAGTCTTTATGATGGTCCTATAAGAATTCCTAAAATTATATCAATGATTATTAAGCTCTTTTATAGTGTGACTGATATTAAATCCTTTTCTCATAGTCAAAACTGTAGTGAGAACTCTGTCAGTCTCCTATTTGTTAGAGTATTTTAGTGTAACCATAGCAAATAGGCTTACTGATAAATTTAAACACTTTGTTCCTGTTTTGATGATTTTTTACATGAAAGTGTATATGGCATGAAAGGTGTTGTTCAAAGAATGCCAAGTGCACAAGTGGGAGTTATCTATTCTGCTTGCCATGCTGGACACCATCCTGCCAAACCTCAGCTTGTCTCTCACTGCAAATAGGAACTCTGAACTGACTGACTGCTTTGGCTTTGACTACTTGTTGCATGTTCTATTTTGCTCCACCTGAGACACCCTGCAACCTGGAAATGCTGGTGTTGACACCATTGTCCCAGTGTGTCTGTTGTTCCTGTTTCACAAATGACAAGAACAGACAAGTACTGGATCACACCCTGCACATACCTGGACCCAGCAAGTGTTCCTAAAGCTGAAGATGTCCCAAGTGTCAGCAAAATCTGGTGCTGTCCCTGCATCTGCATCTGATGCTTGAGGCAGAGGTCAGTGTTCCTATACAACATGCTGAATTATTTCTAGAACCCTTGTCGAGAGGCCCATCTTATTCTCTGACAGATTACTACCCATGTACAATTGTGCTTGGCAATGCTTCCAACAATGCACTATTCACTGTACCATGGATGTCACCTCTGATGACACTACAGGTGGGACCTCTCTCATTAGGGCCCATGCTGTTGATGACTACTGTGGATATCTGTAAAGGCTGGAGGGGCAGGTGAGCCTGGTTATACAGGAGCTACCTCTTCCACAGCTCTGGAGGTCTTAAGCAGGCAACTGTAGTGGTTGGTCTGCTGCTGTTTATATTCAAATGCTATTTAGTGGCTCTCAAGATCTTGTTGACCCCATAGTAGATCCAAATCCACACCAAGTGATGCTATGTAAACCTTGCTTTCCAATTTAAAACTATTGGTTAAGTAAAACTGGCAACAGCCAATTTGGGGGGGCGTGAATATAGCAAGGTTTGAGTTACTTGGCTAGGCATCACAGGTAGGCTCTATAAAGAGGAAGGGAGGAGATAGGAAGTGGAAGAGGAGGAGGAAGAGGAAGGGGAGATAGAGAGCAAGGGGGAAGAGGAGGTCTCGCTGACTGGTGATGGACTAACAGCACATGCCAGAGTGGAATACCTTCCTGGACACCAGACTGCTGTAGCAGAAATAACCCAGAGAATTTCACACAGCAAGTATTTTTGGAGCACAGTTCAGTGAGTAGCCAGACAAACATTTAGAGATTTTAATTAGGATCAATCCACCAACAATTGCACAAAGCCTAATAAAAAATCATAGTTTAAATCTTATTTTTTAAAGTCAGACAGGGATAAGTTTAGTAATTAGTATTTGATAGGTATTAGATTCAAATCTCGCCCATGCCTCTAAGGGTTAGTCCTTCTTTCTTAGCCATGAATTCCTCTGAAGACAGCACACAGAAATAAAATGGGTGGCAGACTTATGGATACACATCAGGCAGTGTTCTCCTAGGCCTCCTCCATAATCAATCACTTCATGTGTGCTGGTTTAAGAAGATACCTACATGAGTGTGGAGCATCTCCCTCCTATACAAGCCTGAAGAATAGCTCTGATAAAATGTCTACTAACTGGTCTAGCTCTTGATGGAAAGCCTCCCTCAGTATCAGCTTTTGTCAGGCAACCTTCATTTCTTCAGGCAGGAGAGAGCAGATTTCTACTCTGCTAAGCCTGGTTTGGCTCACAGCAGTGTTGGTGAGCAGGCACTCCCTCCAGTCTGAAACTAACTCAGAAGGAGGTTATGGGACTCACAGGGTTCTCCCTGGGGTTGTATAAGCAGGAACCAATTGCTGAGGGAGAGAAGACCCTCAGGTGGAGCTACTTGCAAGCAGTGTAGAGAACTCCAGGGATTCAGCTCCCCCCAGGTCATCACCCATGTTGGGTGGCTTTATTAGTGATGCAGCTAGCTGACTGTGTCACCCATATTCCTGCAAGCTCTTTGAAAAGTTCTGTCCCCTTCCTTGGGCTTTAAATCACTTAGGAGACACAGTTCTGGGTGTGTTTGGGAGTTTTGAGAGAAGCTTAAGAAAAGATTGAAGAGGCACCCTGAATGGGACGGCTCCAACTGGTAGCTCAGCGTAGGCAGAAAATGAGAGGAACACCTTTCATCTCCCTCTGGTTTGGATCACAGATGCAGTGTGACAGAATACTTTCCACTCCCAACCCTGCCTTCCTTTTCCAACCAGTATTCTACCCCCACCTACCTCCCACTCCTCCTCAAAAGTCTCCCTCTTCCCAACTGCATTCGATTCCCCACCAGCTCCTCTCTACCAATCTGCCTCCCACTCCTACCCACTTGCCTCCCAGTCCTTCACATCCTGTTTCCCACTTCCCACTCTGCTTTTCTCACCATGGACTTCCAAAAACCCATGACCCAAGATAAACTTTTCCTTTCCATACTTCTAAAATATTTTTATTGTGTATTTATTCACAGCAACAAGCAAAATCACTGATGCACCAGGCAATGCTTGGGTTGAGCCATCTCCTGTCTCTCAACATGCTCTTATGGAGGAACAGAAGTTTCTTCCCATCTCCCTAGGCACCAGAGAACAACAATTGCCCCCATTAATCACTTGCTGTAATCATTGTCCAGGGTGAATGCCTGACCTAAAGACAATTTCTTGGGTAGTTGACACTTGACAAGTTCCCAGGACATCTCGTGAGCTCTCACTGCCATGGATCAGGGTTCCACCTAAGTGTTGGGATGTCAGAGTGAGTCCAAAGTAGGCAGACTCTAGGATATATCTGTCCAAGTTGAAAAGTGATTTAAAGGAGGACAAGGACACAAGTGACAGCGTTTGTACAAAGAAAAACAAAGCAGGGGCTTCCCCAGAAGGTGCTAGCTTGCTATTTCCTCTGAGAACCTGTGGGTCACGAAGGTGCTGGTTGCCCTCTTGTGGTGACCTCCTGTATTGCTCAATATTTTTGAGTGCGTTGAGCAGGTGTGCCCAGGTAGAAACATGGAGTGAAGTAAAACTATTTTACATATTTCTTTGTTTCTATAAACTTCATTTCAGTGAAGCATATTAATAAAAAATCTACCCATGATTGTATTTGTGTAAAATACCAGTATGTTCTGCAGTGTTGCAGGGTCATCTCCTTGCCTGATTTCAAATTATACTACAGAGCTGTAGTAATAGACATCAGCATGGTATTAACACATAGTCAGACACAGATTGATACACTGGAATAGAAGATGCAGATATAACTGCACAAACTCACATGATCTCTGAAGAAACACACACACATTCACACATGAACCCTCACATTCACACACACACACACACACACACACACACACACACACAAACCACACCTGCCATATGCTGAAACACACACACATACACATGCCTTTACCCCAATCACATTCTCACACCCACTCATGCCCACATACACACACATACACATGCTTACACACACATGCACACCATATACATGACCCCCACATGAACATATGCAACCCACCACACACATTCATTCACATGCACACATGAACTCCCTCCAAACATACTCAAACACACACATTTGCAACTCAAAACCTCTCAAAAACAGGCATGCACATATGCAGTTCCCCACATGCTCATACACAGAGGCACACACACACACACACACACACACACAAACATGTGATGACACACATAGATGCCCACATGAACCCCCCACACACATACACACATGTGCATGTGCAAACCCTCCACAGTCACATAATCACACACACACATGAACCCATGCACCCCACCCACATGGTCCACCACACACATGAACACATACATCTGCACACTCATGCTTATACACACATACATGCACCCCCACACTCATACACATGCCTACATGCACCCTTAAACCTGACGATCAATATTCAGGAAAATGAAACCATATCTTCTCTCCTGCACAGAAATTAATTCCAATCAAATCAAGGACATCAATACATGACCTCACACTCCAAGACTGCACCACAAACAGCAAAGAATCTGCAGCAATGTAGAAGTACAGGAGAGGAATTTCTAAACAAGACCCTGGAATTGCAGAGGAAGAGAGCAATTACTGACAAAGGGGACCACATGGAGCTAAAACTTCTGTACAGTGAAGTTTCAGGTGAGTGAAAAGGAGAGGCTCACAAAACAGGAGAGGCATCTCTGCCAGATGCTCATCTGAAAGAGGAACAGTGTAGAGAATATACAAAGAACTAAAAAGGAAGTCTAACCATTAAGAACGTTTAAAAAGAAAAGAAAAATGAGCATTGAGAGCCTAAAGAGATGACTCAATGATTACTTTTGCAAAGGACCTGGGTTCAATTCTCAGGGCCCACACAGTGGCTCAGAACTGTCTGAAACCCCAGTGCAAAGGATCCACTGCCCACCTCTGACATTTGAGGGAACCGGGTCTGAATGCTGTTTGCATACAAATTGGTAAACATTCATACACATAGGATGATAAATAGATATTTTTAAATTAGAAAAGTGAAGTAGATTTAGAAAACATTAGCTCAAGAATAGGGAGAGAAGTATGCACTAGCCACAGGGAAGATTAGAAGTGCCCAGGCATTTAGCTCTTTAGACCTATTAAAATTTATACTGACACAAGTGTGCCTTTTATTCATGAATCTGGAACTCTGTTTTATTTTATTTTATTTTTTAAATTGAATATTTACTTACATTTCAAATGTTATCCCCTTTCCCAGTTTCCCCTCTGTATACTCACAATCCCATCACCCCTTTCCCTACTTCTATGAGGGTGTTCCCCACCCACCCTCCTGCTCCCACCTCTATGCGCTGGCATTCCCCTACACTGAGGAATCAAGCCTTTGCAAGACCAAGGGCCTCTCCTCCCATTGACTCCTGACAAGGCCATCCTCTGCAGTTGGAGCCATGGGTCGCTCCAAGTGTACTCTTTGGTGTTTTAGTCCCTGGAAGCTCTGGGGTTCTGGTTGGTTGATATTGTTTTTCTTCCTATGGGGTTGCAAACTCCTTCAGTTCCTTCAGTCCTTTTTCTAACTCCTCCATTGGGGACCCATTGCTCAGTCCAATTCTTGACTGTGAGCATCTGCCTCTGTATTTGACTCTCTTGCAGAGCCTCTCAGGAGACAGCTATATCAGGTTCCTGACAGCAAGCACTTCTTGGCATCTGCAATAGTGTCTGCGTTTGGTGTCTATATGGGATGGATCCCCATGTCGGGCAGTCTATGGATGGCCTTTCTTTCACTCTCTGATCCAAACCTTGTATCCGTATTTCCTCCCATGAGTATTTTGTTCCCCCTTCTAAGAAGGACTGAAGCATCCACACTTTGATGTTCCTTCCTCTTGATCTTCATGTGGTCTGTGAATTGTATCTTTCGTATTCTGAGCTTTTGGAATGAGATCTACTTGTCAGTGAGTGTTCTTTTTTGCTTGGGTTACCTCACTCAGAATGATATTTTCTAGTTCCACCCATTTGTCTAAGAATTTCTTGAAGTCATTGTTTTTAATGGCTGAGTAGTATTCCACTGTGTAAATATAACACATTTTCTGTATCCATTCCTCTGTTGAGGGACATCTGGGTTCTTTTCAGCTTCTGGCTATTATAAATAAGGCTTCTATGAACATAATGGAGCATGTGTCCTTGTTTTATGTTGGAGCATCTTTTGGGTATATGCCCAGGAGTGGTATAGCTGGGTCCTCAGGTAGTACTATGTCCAGTTTTCTGTGAAACCAACAGACTGATTTCGAGAATAGTTGTGCCAGCTTGCAATGCCACCAACAATGGAGGAGTGTTCCTCTTTCTCCACATCCTTGCCAGCATCTCCTGTCACCTGAGTTTTTGATCGTAGCCATTCTGACTGGTGTGAAGTGGAATTTCATGATCGTTTTGATTTGCATTTCCCTGATTAATAAGGATGTTGAACATTTTTTTAGCTGCTGCTTGGCCATTTGGTATTCCTCAGTTGAGAATTCTTTGATTAGGCCTGTACCCCATTTTTTAATAGGGTTGTTTAGTTCTCTGGAGTACAACTTCTTGAGTTCTTTGTACATATTAGATTATAGCCCTCTATCTTTTGTAGGATTGGTAAAGATCTTTTCCCAATCTCTTGGTTGCCATTTTCTCCTATTGACAGTGTCCTTTCCCTTACAGAAGCTTTGCTATTTTATGAGATCCTATTTGTCGATTGTTGAGCTTAGAGCGTAAGTCATTGGTGTTCTATTCAGGAAATTTTTCCCTGCACCTATGTGTTAAAGGCTCTTCCCCTCTTTATCTTCTATCAGTTTCATTGTATCTGGTTTTATGTGGAGGTGCTTGATCCTCTCAGACACGAGCTTCGGACCAGCAGGTAAGAATGGATCCATGTGCATTCTTCCACATCCTGACCACCGGTTCAACCAGCAACATTTGTTGCAAATGCTTTCTTTCTTCCACTGGAAGGTTTTAGCTCCTCTGTCAAAGATCAAGTGACCATAGGTGTGTGGGTTCATTTCTGGGTCCTCAAATCTATTCCATTGATCTACCTGCCTGTATCTGTATCAATACCAAGCATTTTTTTTTATCACTATTGCACTGTAATAAAGCTTGAAGTCAAAGATGGTGATTCCCCCAGAAGTTCTTTTGTTGAGAATAGTTTGATGGATTTCTGTATATTGAACCATCTTTGTAGCCCAGGGATGAATCCTACTTGACCATGAGGGATGATAATTTTGATGTGTTCTTGAATTCAGTTTGCAAGACTTTTATTGAGTATTTTTGCACTGATATTCATAAGGGAATTTGGTCTGAACTTCTCTTTCTTTGTTGGGTCTTTGTGTGGTTTAGGTATAATCGTAATGGTGGCTTCATAGAAAAATTGTGTAGTGTTCCTTCTGTTTTTATTTTGTGGAATAGTTTGAAGAGTATTGGTATTAGACCTTCTTTAAAGGGAATCCGGAACTCTTTGGCTGGTGCAATATATGTCTGACCTGCTGCGAGCTCCAGCAAATGAACAACTCACCACTACAGATGACAGTCAACATGGGGCAAGAACTCACTATTAAAAATTACTTAGAGTTTCTGGGATGGAATACACACACTATGACATAAGATTAGAACGGCAGGAGAATTGGCTTCATAGTAGGCTACAGATTTAGCTGAATCCATGTGGAGATTTGTTCTTGCAGTTTGGAACTATACAAAGAGTTTGGGCTTAGAGGTGCTGGGAGTCACTGCTGTTCAAATAGACACACTGCTAACAGGAAGGCAAAGAGAAGCAGACAATACAGGCTACTGGCCTCGAAGAACCAGATAATCACAGGAGAGAGATAAATTAAATTTGATTTAATTGTAAGGATAGAGGAAAATATAATGTTAATTGTTTAAGTGTTTTTAAACATATATGGATTAAAGAAATTCAAGCCTTTGATGTCAAATATAGAAAATGAAGACACACAGATGGAAGGGTGATTGATTAAGAAAAAATGCTTTCAAGAAAATTCAAAAAGGTCTATGCCAAGGTAAATAGTATTTTTGAACGTGGTTGACATGGGAATTTCTCAGATTGTTCAGCCTGATATGACAAATTTAGAGCCTGTCAATAGGCTCATAAAGTAAGTAGAAAGGAATTCAATTGAAGATAAGTACATAGATGAATAAATATAGGCCTTGATCTTCTATAGGTCAAAGTGCAGGGGATAAGTTAGGGAGATGATATTTATTTAGATTGTGTTAATTGCTCTGAATTGTTTTAATTATCAAAGTTCAAATGGTTATGAGTTCCATGGTTATATTAAAATTCCTCTGAGAGTGGGGACAAGCTATTAAATTACTCCAATCTCTACCTTCAATGATTTCCAGTTCCTAGTCCAAGGACATGCTATTTTGAGAGACAGACTCGATAATTTTGTTGACAGGAAAGAAGAAAAGTCTTTCAGAGTATTATCAATCAGACTTGACAAGGGAAGATCCACTGAAGATCTTGGCTACAGAAAAAATAATTCATAAAACCAAACAGGACAGGACCCTAAGATGACCTGCTGTTCCAGCACCCTGACTTTTGAAGCTGATTACAGAGAATTACTTCCAACACAGCTTCAAGAATGGCTGGTGATACCAGAAGACCTCACTTCATCCAACCTTACAGATTGATCCAGTCAGCACTTTAGTCATATCCTGAGCCTTCTAAACATACAAAGACTAGATAATAGATGCTAAAGCTAACTTTCTTAAGTCTAACCAATTTTACTAATTTCTTGCTTTCACCACCTCTTTAAAGAACGTTCTGCCTCTATTCAGCAGAAAGAATTTATGGAGAGTCGTCATTCCTATTCCTTGGGTTTGGGTATGAGTTTATGGCTACTTTATAAATTATACATAGGCTGCCATTTTAACGGATAATTTGGAAATGGTCATAATTTTGCAAAAGGGGGACATAGATTAGATAGATTACTAAATTCATTCTTTTTTTTATTTTTGATACTTTATTTACATTTCCAATGTTTCCCCTTTTCTGGGTCTCCTCTTTGGAAACCCTCATCCCTTCCCCCTCACAGCCTCTGTGAGGGAATTCCTCCTCCCACCTACCCACCCACCAATCCCCATATTCCCACCTTGACATTCCCCTTTACTGGGGCCTCTAGCACCCTCAGGCCCAAGGGCCTCTCTGTTCTCCCTGATGGCCATCGAGGTCATCTTCTGCCACATATGTAGTCCGATCCATGGGTCAATAGATGTGTATTCTTTGGTTGGTGGTCCGAACACCAGGACGACTGGGGGAGGGGTTCGGGCTCATTGACACTCTTGCTCCCTCCATGGGGCTACAAATACCCTCAGCTCCTTCAGACCTTTCTCCAACCACTCCATCTGGGACCTCACTCTTAGTCCAGCGGTTACTGGTGAGTGAAACTTGGACATTCTCAACTTTTGGGCTAATATCTGCTTATCAGTGAGTACATACCATGTTCCTTCTTTTGTGACTGAGTTACCTCGCTCAGGATAATATTTTCAAGTTCCATCCATTTGCCTGCAAATTTCATTAAGTCATTGTTTTAATAGATGAGTAGTACTCCATTGTGTAGATGGACCACATTTTCTGTATCCATTCCTATGATGAGGGACATCTGGGTTGTTTCCTGCTTCTGGCTATTATAAATATGGCTGCTATGAACATAGTGGAGCATGTGTCTTTGTTACATCTTGGGGCATCTTCTGGGTATATGCCCAGGAGTGGTATAGCTGGGTCCTCAGGTAGTATTATGTCCATTTTTCTGAGGGTGCACCAAACTGATTTCCAGAGTGGTTGTACCAGCTTGCAGTCCCACCAACAGTAGAGGAGTGTTCCTCTTTCTCTACATCCTCGCCAGCATCTGCTGTCACCTGAGTTTTTGATCTTGGTCATTCTGACTGGTGTGAGGTGGAATCTCAGACTTGTTTTGATTTTCATTTCCCTGATGACTAAGGATGTTGAGCATTTCTTTAGGTGCTTCTCAACCCTGCGAATTTCCTCAGTTGAGAATTCTTGGTTTAGCTCTGTTCCCCACTTTTTGATGGGGTTATTTGGTTTTTTGGAGTCTAACTTCTTGAGTTCTTTGTATGTATTGGATATTAGCCCTCTATCGAACATAGGATTGGTGAAGATCTTTTCCCAATCTGTTGGTTGCCGTTTTGTCCTATTG
>CM052701.1:3881251-3908841 GCA_028551405.1 Uromys caudimaculatus
GTATAGATGTGCTCACCCGGGCAGAACAGAGCGGAACATTCTCAGAAGGGAGTAAAAGAATTTCCCAGGATTTATGGATACATAGAGTTCAGATATAGTTCAACTACGGGCCTTGAGGTTTGGGGGACCCCCCTTCTATTGTTAACTGGGTCAGAAGGCAAATGGAAAATTTTCTTTAGCCAGCTTCCTCATTCCTTCAGGTCCTCTTCCCAAAGATGGGGATAAAACACCTACTTTCACTATGAAAGGCTGGGAGTGGATTTTATTAATGACCTAGCGAACACTTTGCCATCTCTGGAGGCAAACCTCACCTATCTTTTGCTACTGAGATAACCCAAATTCCACAGAATGTTTATCCCAGACTCTTTTTTCACTAGACTCTTACCCATCCTAAGGGGAGATGCCATATGCAGTTTGTGGTTAGCTGACCTCTATGCTAAATAAATTAAATATAATAAATTAAATTCTATGTCTTTCAGCTATAGAAACCACTCTATTGGTCACCTATGCTTTGTAAAAGAGTTTCTATGGAGTCACAAATTATGTTTTATTGTATCTCTAGAAGATTGGACTGATTGTTGCCTGTAAATCTTTTCCCAAATTTTACTGTGTTCTAAATATGCTGGCAAAGATTCCCTAGTTATTAGATTTGAAAGACCTGATCCCCTTATGAGGAAGGTTAGACCCCTAGCAAACTTAGAGCCGACACTAGAAACTCCATGCCTGGGCAAAACCCCACCCAGCTGCATTCTTTTCCCTAAGAAATGGGTGTCCTTGGCCTGGCCCCAAGGCCAGAGGCGCAATGTTTCAGGAACTAGCTAACAACAAAAATGTGCAACTGCCTTGTGACTAACTTAGAACATTCTGTACTTCCCATAATGCAAATTGTTTCTGTTCCCCACCCCTTGCTTTGTGTTTTTTCCCTTGCTTTGTGTTTTTTCCCTTGCTTTCTGTTTTTTTCCTTTAAATACCCCTGACTTCAGCTGCTCAGAGTCGGACTCCTCTGCCCCTGCGTGGGTTATGAGCTCCACCCCAGTGCACTGGCCCCCCTGAATAAACCTCATGTGATTACATCAAGGACGGACTTTCGTGAGTTCTTGAGGGGTCTCGCCATCCCGAGACTTGAGTGAGGGTCTCCCCAGCTCGGAGGTCTTTCAGATTCTCCCAGTATGATCTATATTCACAAAGTCAATCTGCCCTGGGTTTCCATTCTCCTGTCTTACCAAGATTTGCTTTCCTATGTGATACCTGCAAGGATCTGTATAACAGAAGTTAGAACCGCAGATGACCTAGAATGCCTTGGACAAGAATATTATCAGGAATAGAAAACTTCAGGTGGTGTATGTGTCAGAGGCCTCATATCACCTAGTGTATGCTGCCTGGTTGGTGTCCCAGTGTCTGAAAAATCTCAGGGGTCCAGGTTAGTTTAGACTGCTGGTCTTCCTGTGAGGTCATCCTCCTCCTCACCTTCTTCTAGTCTTTCCTTAATTCAACTACAGGGATCTGTAGCTTCTGTTCATTGGTTGGGTGTAAGTATCTGCATCTGACCCTTTTAGCTGTTTGTTGGGCCTCTCGGAGGGCAGACATGTTATTCTGTTTGTAAGTACACCATAGAATCAGTAAGAGTGTCGGCCTTGGAGCTTCCTCTTGAGCTGGATCTCAATTTGGGCTGATCACTGGCCCTCCTTTTCCTCAGTCTCTTCTCCATTTTTCTTTTTGCAGTTCTTTTAGACAGGAATAATTCTGGGTCAGAGTTTTTGAGTGAGGAATAGCAACCCCATCCCTCTACTTGGTGCCCTGTCTTTCTACTGGAGGTGGACTATACAAGTTCCCTCCCCCCACTGTTGAATTTTACATGTGAGATCCCTTCTTTTGAGTCCTGAGCATGTCTCACCTCAAAGGTCTCTGATACATTCTACAGGGTTATCCCACCTCCCGAAGTTGCCTGTTTCCATTCTTTCTGCTGGCCTTCAGAGCTTCACTCCTGTCCCCCCCCCCCCAATACTTGATCATGAACCTCTTATCCCCTCCCTGTCCCCTCTCCCATCCAGGTCCCTTCTTCTCTCTGCCCCCCACCACAATTGCTACCTTCTTTCTCCCAAGTGAGACTGAGGCATCCTCACTTGGGCCCTTCACCTTATTTACCTTTTTTAGATCTGTGAATTTTTCTGGACTCAGTGAGAGATGATGTGTCTAACCCTCAAGAGACTTGAAGCCCCAAGGAGTTGGAATGTAAGGCGGGGTTGTGAGGTGGGAGACATTCTTTTGGGAGACTGGGAAGGAAAATTGGAGGAGAATCTGTGGTGAGATTGACTGCTGTTGGAGACCAAAAGGCCTTGGCTTAATTGGGCATAAGGTCTTGACTTATTTAGCAATTGTCCCAGGCTTGACTTATTTAGCAAGTCAAACTGTCCTAGGCTCCACAGCAGGCATTCCTTTGAGTCCTTCCCTGCCAGAGACCAAATGGCCTTGTTTGAATCTAAGGCCTTGCTCTTAATCAGATAGCCAGAGTGTCCCAGGCTTGGCTTAATTAGCAAGTCAAAGTGTTCCGGCTCCACAGCAGGCATTCCTTTGATTCCTTCCCATTCCCATTGCCTCCAGCAAGTTCTAAGACATCCTGTTTGAAGTGGCCTGCAGCTTCAAGACAACAATGACTTCATCCTGATTTATAGTTATGTGTGACATCTGGAATCCCTCTTCCTCTGCCACTTCCCACCCTAAAGTGTTTATATACGTAGTAATAAAGCCATTTTTGGGGCTTGATCAGAACACCTTCTTGCCCTCAACACATGCCTTGTCTACTGCCTCATTCCATCGCTGGCAGTTTCTCTCCTCAGGTGCAGACCCATGATCGATAGCCCCCCGGGAAGGACAGGACAGCTAGCTCTTCGAAGACTGCAAGGGAGATAAGCACTGGACTGTAAAAAAGATGTAATGATAATAAACAAAAAATATCCTCCAGCAAAAAAGAAAGAAAACTTTGGGTGGAATATACCTCCAAAGCTAAAAGCACTGCAGTTTCTTTCACAGCACCTATGTTTCAATCTCAAAACATAAAGCACATCACTACTATTTGTTAATCAAGTTCCAGAGGTTCCAAAACCATCTCCTGGCCTTCCGGACCTTTATGGCCATCTGGAATGGACAGGAAACAAAAATACAGAGGCAAAACAACCATACAACGAAATCAAAGCTAGATTTCTTTGTATAGGAGAGAGAGAGAGAGAGAGAGAGAGAGAGAGAGAGAGAGAGAGAGAGAGAGAATTTATTGACAAACAGCATATCAATGCATTTCTCCCATCACAGCACTCAAAATATGGAGGCAGGGAATTAACTGTGTTTTAGGATAACCAAAGCTACACACACACACACACACACACACACACACACACACACACACACACAGGCAAAGAAAAACAAAATTAATAATGTAGGTGAAGAGATCACTGGAGAAATGGGACAGTACAATAACTCTTAAAGTCATTTCAGGTGTTTAGAACCAGTGCCTTACAGTCATTTTCAAAAATGAATACTGCTAAGCATGATAACTTCTCCTAACAATCCCAGCAGTTTGGAGCCAAATTCCTATCCATGACTTTGAGGCCACACTGGTCTACAAAGTCACTTCTGTAATGTCACCCATTTCAAAGAGACCAAATTTTAAAGGGTGGATCCTGTTGTGCTGTCGAGAACCAGGGATTTATGACCAAAATTATGTGATGTAAAAATTGATTTTATTTTTCAGCAAATCTTACAGTTTCCTCAGTATTAGGAGAAAGATGCAGCCCTGAGTCAAAGCAGAGAAACTTTTTATACTCAAACTCAAGGCTAATATACATAGCAGGTGATTACAAAACTGGAATTGCATTGCAGTTAGTAATTTAATTAATCGGCCAGTTCTAAAATTATATCATAAAGAGAAGTAACAATTTACACTATGTAAATCTCAATTTTATAGAGGAAAAACAAGTCAAAATATCAAGTTGTCCTTTTCCTTGGGACATGATTACAGAAACATCATAGTTAACAATAGAGAACTTGATCAAATGTTATCTACAGGATTAAATAGGAAGAGGAAGAAAAATAAGTCAGCAGTCCCTTACCAGATATGATTTTGATTTATCTTTTTTGGTGACTGGCTCTCATTTAGAATGCCAGCTGATCTTAATTCACTAATTAAACTTTAAATATATCATAAATATTGAATCGGTAATAAAGAGTAGCACATATTTAATCCTGTACTTCCAGGCCACCATTCCTAGCATAACGGTCTTCTATATAAGATGGAGCTAGCAATGTTGGCATGGTCAGTAGATGTTAAAGCTTGAAAATGCACCCATGTGACACACCTCTTCCAAAAAGGACACACCTGTGCTCCTTCCCAAACAGTTCCATGAACTAGAAAATAAGTATTCAAACATATGAGTCTATGGGAGGCATTCTCATTTAACTACTATATGTTTATTCAAAAGTGAAAACAACTTTGTATCTGATCTCACTGTACCATATCCTTAAGAGAGACTGTTAAGTTTCCAACATACAATGCCACAAACCAAACAAGCCTTACCAGAAAGAAACAGAGCATAGTAAAGTATGAACAGACCAAAGGGGAACAGAATTCAACAGGGAAAACATCAAAACTCATAGCTTCGTGTTCAGCAACTTGAGATTATGATGAAATTGCCTTAACCCCAAGGTCTTTGGTATTCCCACTCTTCTAGCTCTGTCACTTGCAGCACACACAGCTTTGTTTCCAGAAGCTCCACTATCTTCTTGCAGCTTTCCTCAAAGCTGGTCATTGTATCTCAAATCTCTTATGTATAGTATTCTCTTTTGTTTTATTGAAAGTGGGTTAGTGGGCTACAGGGATCATTCATTTGTTAAGAGCACTGTTCAAACCCGTTTCATCTCCTAGAACTCAAATGGCAGTTCACTATTCTGCAGCTACACTTCTATCAAAACAGTTGAGTATACGCTGGTACCTGGCATTGCTTGGATGTTTATGTAAATGATACATTTTCTGTAAGTCCTGACATCTACATTTAAAGATTAGTGATACCAAAGTATACCTCTGTTGCCAAGGATCAAGCCTGGGCTTGGGCTTGGGGGGGGGGGTAGAAAGAGAAAGAGTATCTGGGAGCAGGAAAACCAAGGACTGGCAGTCAAATTGTAGGACCAATCTATCCCTATGCTCTGTAAGAGACAGCTTTCCAGCCTCCTTTCCCTATGTTCTGATTTCTCTCTTATCTGCTTTCTCTGGAGATCTCCACACAGCTCTGTCTCTAAGTTCTGCTGGAGACTGTTCCAAAAGCAGCTCTCTGCTGCTATTCTAAAAAATTCACTCGATAGCTCATCTCCTGCATATCATAACACAGTCTGTTATTTTACCTATCAACCCAGTCATTTAGTCCAAATTTCCTTCTGACTAATTAAAGATAGTCCAAGGCCTCTAATTCTTAGGAGATAACTGTGCCCTTCCCCCAGCCGTGAGTAGGATTAACAAACACAGGATGGTTTTACACCTGGCTGGAGCCAGTCTGGCCTTGATGCATTTGCAGTTTCCTACAGGAGCCTTGAGGAGTTGACAGCCTCTGAGATTGCTAAAACAAAGAATGTAGTTTTTGTGCTTTCCCTATAAATGCAATATGAAATATTAAAGATGGAGACTTGATCAGAAACTTTTCTTGGCTTCATTCTTCTCTTGCACCTCGTTCCTTTTTCATTTCCAGCTCCCTTTCAGGTAAACTCAGTTCATTCATAGCTGGTGGACAGCTACTGACAACAAGCACACCTTTTCTTTTAACATTGCAAAAGCATTCAGATATCTGACTGCTTTGGTTAAGCACAAAAGCTAAGCTGGGTGAGTGGGACCCAGTCCTGAAATTACCGTTTATACCACACCTGGGCCGAAACTTGCTCTGTCCCAGGCTGATCCTGACCTCAGTAATCTGTCAGCCTTTGTAAGCATGAACAACAACAACAACAAAAACATTAACTGACCTAGATCTCCTACGATTACCACTCCCTAATTCACTTTATTTCCTTCCTTAGTATCTTTCTGAGAAGTCAGCTTACAGCACACCTGCTTTTCTTCCTTTAGACTCATGAAGTTCCTCATAATTTATATTACATCATTATTTTTTGAGAAATAGTATATTTTTGAACCCATATTCTTACAGGTCTTTTCCACAGCTTTAAGGGCTCTCCTGAAGGTCTCAGCATTTACCATTTTTGCTAAGACATTTGCCACACCTTTGCCTCTTGGATTTGTGCTGTCTCTGATCTTCATGGAATCATTAATGTTATCTGGGAGAACATTCCTTAAAGGAGGATGGTAAAATAGGTACATTATTTTCTAAACAATCCTTATGCTCATGGCAGCCATTGACACTCATGGAGGCCCACATCTACTCATCCCGTTCTGGGACAGGAACCATGTCATTCTGTCCTGACCAAGTCCATGTTGTACCTGGCACTCAGTCCTACAAGGGAACATGAAAAGATTGTTTGTTGATTACTGTCTTCTAACAGTCACTTGCAACATGCGATATAATGAATGAAAGGTGTGTTTGTATGTGTGTGTGTGTGTGTGTGTGTGTGTGTGTGTGTGTGTGTGTGTGTATACATATAGATATACATATTCACGGGAGTTATTCCATTATTTTAGGCAACTTTGGGGACAATGTTGGGAATCTAGCTTGATAACTGGATATGAGGTCAAGAATCAGACATTAAATAGAAACATGCAGTGGCTATAAACCTTTAGTACTTGACAGCAATCCATAATCCATTTCTCAAAGGAGGCTCCACTTCTTATAAGCTGCACACAACTGCAAAAACAGTACTGCCATTTTGGGATCCATGATCTTTGTAACACATGAACTCTGGAGGGTTGAGAGGCCAAATCTACTCCATCTTGGGACCTCCTTATTAAAGAAAAGACAACAACCCTGAGAACTTGACATACTGCAGGACACAAGCTGCACCCACATATCAGAAAAGACCTCACAGCTTGTTCTTGGCCAGAGCTACTCCCTAGCCATTTCCTAGCAATGGTAAATTAAAGATTAGTCTGGTTGTTTCTGATACAGGGTCAGACCATTTGTGATTTTATATGGTCTTGCTTCAGAGCACCTTTTTGGCTTATGTCATTGTATTAGATGTTTGCAAGAATGGACAACCACTCCCTCACCCCTAATTTGCTTCTATTTTCCCATAGATACTTGTCTTGCTGAGGGTTCATTTGGGGCTACTCTGTTTTCCCTTTCTGTCCTGCCACATCAGGGTTGGGTTGGAGAAGAGTCCATGCCCAAGCTGGTAATAAAGAGACCCCAATCATCACAGACAACTTGTTTTATTGAGGTTCATGAATGCTTCCTGACAAAACAGAAACTAAATTCAAACCCAAAAAAGCTAATTCTGGAGGCAAATATCAGTGATCATGACCTAGTAAAATAGATTAGATTACTACACATCATGTTCTTTTATAATAAAAGTATCATGTCTTTTTACACAATAATAGGACAAACGAAGTTAAGAATAGAAGCATGTAAAATATAACAGTGAAAGCATGACATAGGTGTGTTATATCAAATTCAGGACACCCCTCATATAGACAAGACTGGTCAACATGACAATGTTAGTCTCTCCATGGTGAATACTGAAGTAGAATTGACATGGTAAGTATGATCTCCTTACAAGTTATAGAGCCCTCAGGAACAGACAACTTCCATTGTCACAGTGGAGTTCAGTGTTTCCTTACTTCTCTGTTGGTTTGGCTCACTGGTAAATGGATACATCATGTGTAGGGATCAAGCTCTATATGAGCAACAACTAAATAATTTCTTTTCTCTTTTAGAAAGAAAGTCTAAGTGTAACATGATTTTTAACCTGGGTACCATCAGTACATTTTCCCTTATATGGTGGCCATGTGCTTTGCAGTAAAAGAGGAAAGCTCATTTTCTTTATGTTTTCAAGGTCAAATTATATTCAGTGGATAGAATTATAGCCAATTTAGATTGTAGCAAGATTAAGGTGGTGTTTCCCTGGGAATTAAAAGAGATATTTCAAACAACCTGGATGGTAAATTTTTAAAGTACACAAAGTCTCTTGCCAGGTATAGATTACAATCCTATGAAGTCTACCATTTGCCCCCTTTTAAGAGTCCCATCCACAACTCAGCATTATATTCCCTGGGGTCTCCAGCACTTGTTAAGTACTACTGCCAATTCATTCGGAGCTACCTTTCCTGAGTACATCATATCATCAAACTTTGAGAGACTCACTTTTTGCCTTGTCAAACATCCAGGTCTCAGCATCCTCCTAGTTCAAATATGCAATCTCAACTCAAACTTCTTAAGTGAGTGGATTTTATTTCTGCCTTGCTCTAGTGATTGTTGAATGTATGTATTTGTTGATATATTTACATAGGTAGTTTTCTAAAACACTTATTGTAACAGTCAATTTTTATATAGAGCATCACCTTACATGCATTGTGGAAGGTTGTACAAGTGGTTACTTTGTCTTCATGAAGTTTGATGTGAGAAGGAAGCAATGCAAATATTTTTGACAATCATACAAATTCATCTGCCTACATGATTTCACTTTGAGCAAAAAATCTTGATCATTGTGTTTGTATTAAAAATACTTTGGGAGATAATTCATTTCTAACACATCTATATGAACAAATTTCAGCATATAATTGGTATTAAATCAACATAAAGCATTAAAAATAAAATGTCATGAACTGGTTCATGAGGTGGAAATATTATGAGTCTTCTGAGAAACCAGCAAATTGATTTCCAGAGTGGTTGTGAAAGTTTGCAATCCCACCAGCAATGGAGGTGTGTTTCCCTTGCTTCCCATCCATGCCAGTATGTGCTATCTTTTGAGTTTCTGATCTTAGCCACTCTGATGGGTTTACATTGGAACATCAGATTTGTTTTGACTCACATGTCTCTGATGACTAAGGGCTTTGAGCATTTCTTTAAGTGCTTATCAACCACTGGAGATTCCTCTGTTGAGATTTCTCTGTTCAGTTCTATACCCTATTTTAATGGGTTATTGGCATTGGAGGTGTCAGCCTTCTTGAGTTCTTTATATTTTTTGGATATTTCCCCTCTTTCCAATGTGAAGTTAGTGAAGATACTTTCCCAGTCTGTGGGCTGATGATTTGTTCTATTAACAGTGTCCTTCGCCTTGCAGAAGCTTTTCTGTTTCATGAGGTCCCATTTAATTTTTGACCTTAGAGCCTGAGCCATTGGTGTTCTGCTTAGGAAATTGTTTCCTGTACCAGTGTGTTCAAAGCTATTTCCCACTTTCTTTGAGATATAGGGTGCAGTTTTATGGTGAGTCCTTGATCCACTTGAAATTTAGATTTGTCAGGGTGATAGAATATGAATCTATATTCAGTCTTCTACCTCCACTTATACCAGCACCATTAGTTGAAAAGTTCTGTTTTGTTTTATTTTGCATTGTATGATTTTTCATTCTTTATAAAAAAAAAATCAACCATCAATAGATATGTGGGTTTCTTTCTGTGTTTTCAATTCATTCCATTGATCAATGTGTCTTTTTCTGTACCAATATCATGCAGTTTTAATTAGGTTTAAAAAATGTGATTTTTTTTCTTTCTGCTGCTTTAAATGGTGGATTATGCTGATGGATTTTTGTTTATTGTACAATCTTTATTGAATTCTTGGGATAAAGCCTACATGCTTATGATGAATGATGTCTTTGATGTGTTCTGGATTCTGTTTTTGAGTATTTTATTGAGTATTTTTGCATCAATGTTAAAAAGAGAGATCTGTCTGAAGTACTCTTTCTTGGTTGAGTCTCTGGGTGGTTTTAGGGTGACTACAGCCTGACAAAATGAGTTTGACAGTGTTCCTCTGTTTTTATTTTGCAGAGTATTGGAATCAGCTCTTCTTGGAAATTCTGGTAAAATTCTGCACCAAAAGCATTGGGTCTTGAGCTTTTTTTTTTGGTGGAGTGGTGGGGGGTTGGGGGATTGGGAGAATTTTAAACTCTGCTTATTTTTCTCTAGGGGTTATAGAATTGTTCGTGTAGTTTATCTGATTTTGATTTATTTTTAAATGTTATCTGACTAGAAAATTGTCCAATTCGTTAAGACTTTCCTATTTTGGTGAGTAAAGGCATTTGAAGTAAGACCTAGTGATCCTTTGAACTTCCTCAGTGTCAGTTGTTCTCTATCCCTTTTCATTATTTACTTTTTGTTTTGTTTTGTTTTGTTTTGTTTTGTTTTTGGGTTTTTTTGGATACTATCTCTTGCTTAGTTTGGCTTAGGTTTTGCATGTCTTCTCAAACAATCAGGTTTTGATTTCTTTGATTCTTTGTATTGTTTTCTATGTTCCCGATTGATTTCATCCCTGATTTTAATTATTTCCTGCCTTTTACTCCTCTGTGATGTGCTTGCTTCATTTTCTGATGGAGGTTTCTGGTGTCCTTTTATACTGCTGATATGAGAACTTTGTAAGTTCTTTATGATGACAATTAGTGCTATGAACATTCCTCTTAGAGCTGCGTCATTGTGTCTCATAAATTTGACTATGTTGTGCCTTCATTTTCAATGAATTATAGAAAGTCTTTTTATTTCTTCCCTTCTCAGAGATCATTAAGTAAAGAGTTGTTCAATCACCAAAGAGTTTAGGTTTTCCAAGTTTTCTGTTATTGATGCAGACCAGCTTTCATCCATGGTGGTCTGATAAGATACAAGGCATTGTTTCAATTTTCTTCTATCTGTTGATGCAAGCTTTGTGAGAGACTACATGGTTCATTTTGTATAAGGATACATAAGGTGCTGAGAAGCAATTATATTCTTTTGTGTTTAGGTCGAATATTTTAAAGCTGCTTGTTAGGTCCATTTTGTTCCTAGTGTTTGTTAGTTTTGTTATCTCTCTGTTTAGATTTTGTCAGGATGACCTGTCAGTAGGTGAGAGTGAGGTGTTGAAGTCTTCCACTCATATTGGGTGGGGTTTGATGTGGGAATTAAGCTTTAGTAATGTTTCTTTTACAAATGCGGGTGTCCTTGTGTAGATATTTCCTTTGATGTGTCTTTGATGATAACATGTCCTTCCCAGTCTCTTATGATGAGTTTTGGTTGAAAGTCTATTTTTATAGGTATTAGGATGGCACATTCATCTTGCTTATTGGTTGTTTTGCTTGGAAAATTTTTTTCCAGCCCTTTCCTCTGAGGTAGTGTGTATCTTTATAGATGATGTGTGTTTTTTGTTGGTAGTAGAATGTTGGATCCTGTTTTTGAATCTATTTTATTGGGGAATTGAGTCCATTGATGTTGAGAAATATTAATAACCAGTGATTTTTAATTCCCGTGATTTTGATGTTGGTGCTATGAGAGAGAGAGAGAGAGAGAGAGAGAGAGAGAGAGAGAGAGAGAGAGAGAGAAAGAGAGAGAGATACAGGGAGAGACAGAGAAAACTTGACTGTTTTTGTGTGTTTTCCTTGATGGTAAGGACTTATTATTTCCTGTGTTTTCTTGGATGTAGTTATCATCCTTACATTATAGTTTTCTTTCAAGTATTTTCTGTAGGGCTCGATTTGTGGATAGATATTGTCTGAATTTGAGTTTATCTTGGAATATCCTGTTTTCTTCATCAATGGTGATTCAGAGTTTTGCTGGCTATAGTAGATTATGTTGTCATTTGTGGTTTTAAGAGGTTGTAATATATTAGTCCAGGGTATTCTAGATCTTAGAGTCTCTGTTGGGAAGTTTGTTATAATTTTGATATATCTGCTTTGTATGTTTCCTGACTTTCTTCTCATGATTCTTTTAATATTTTTCTTTGTTCTATAGATTATATGTTTTAATTATTAAGTTGCAGGAGTATTTTCTTTTGTTCTCCAGTCTAAGCGGTACTCTATAAGATTCTTGTATGTGTATACTCATCTATTGATGTCCTTGATTTGATTGGAATTAATTTCTGTGCAGGATGAGAAGACATCACCAGATTTTGCAGAAACCAGGGACATCACCACCTTCAGGAACACAAGCTGGGTCCAGGCTTGTCCAGGGTGTGATCCAGTACGTGTCTGTTCTTGTCATTTGTGAAACAGGTACCACAGACACTCTTGGGACAATGGTGTCACTACCAGCAGCTTCAGGTAGCAGGGTGCCTTAAGTGGAGCACAATAGAACCTGCAACAAGTAGTTGAAGCCAAGGCAGTCAGTCACTTCAGAGTTTCCACTTGCAGTGAGACAAGCCGAGGTTTGGCAGAATGGTGTCCAGCATGGTAAGCAGAATGGATAACTCCCACATGTGCACTTGGCATTCTTTGGACTACACCTTTCATGTCATATATACTTTCATTTAAACAATCCTCAAAACATAAACAAAGTGTTTAAATTAATCGGTAAGCCTATTTGCTATGGTTACAATAAAATACCCTAACAAATAAGAGACTGACAGAGTTCTCACTACAGTTTTGACTATCATAAAGGATTTAATATCAGTCACACTATAAGAGTTTAATAATCAGTGATGTAATTTTAGGAATTCTTAGAGGATCATCATAAAGACTTAAAAAGACATCTACTTGTTTATATAGCTTCACTACAAGACTACATCTTTGTGGATCTGTAGAAATCTGGTCAAAAGGAGTGGATTCATATCTTCTGATTGTCATATATGTTTAATATTAACAGAAAAAGCATATTAATAGCAGGAATCTTTTCTAAAATGAATTCTCATGGGCCTTGGCTATAAGAACTAATGTGTTGTGAATTATATTATAATCTGAAGCAGACAATCTCAGGAAGATCACCTTTCATGCTCCCAGAGTCTGAACCAGCATCTGAAGAACATACAAACACTGGAATGAGTCCTTACAGCTCATGTGTATCAGACTTGCAGGTTGGTCTTCATGTGAGTAGCGAACAACTGGAACAGAGGCTATCCCAAAAACTGTTGCCTGTACAGGGGATGTATTCTACTACCTGCATTGCCTTTTCTGGCTTCAGTGAGAGAGGAAGTGAATAGCCTGGAAGAGACTAAAATTGCCAGGGTGGAAGAAGGATACCCAGGTGCCCCAACTGTTCAAAGGAGAAAAGGAGGGAAGAGAGGGGAAAATTGTGGAAGGGGGTGAATGGGATGGGGCACTGAGAAGGATGTAAAGTGAATAAGTAAAACAACAAAGTTAAATTTTAAAAATGGGGTTACTTTTTACCATGGAATACTACACAGTTATTGAAAACAAGAATGACAAATGTATGGAACCGTAAGTTATCACTCTGTGTGAGGTAACACACAGGAAGTATATGCAGTATATGTACTCTCATATAAGTGGATTTTAACCACAAAGTACAGGAAAACTATGGGGCAATCCACAGACCTAAAGGTTCTAAATTACAAAGAGGGCACAGGGTAGGATGATTGAGTTACACTTAGAAAGGGAAATAACCGTCTACAGAGGTGGATGGAGGGAAGAAAATATGTGGGAGAGGGGAAGGTGAGGGGAAGGATGGAAGAATCCCTGAGCCAAGAGAGGGTGTGGAGAGTGAATGAGAATCAGCAGCAGGCTGAAGAATGGCATTTCTAGGATGTGTCAGAGACCTGGAATGGGGGAGGCTCCATGGAGTCTATGAGTGTGATTGTACCTGAAACTCACACCAGCGACTGTGTATATGGAGCCTGAAGTAACCACTTTCTGTAGCCATTCAGAACTCAAAGTAAAGGAATGATGATACTAACCCATCTGTAAACCCTTCTTACCTACAGGAGGTGCAGGGACAAAGAAGGATTAGGGTCTGAGTGAATGGAATACCAAGGACTGCTCCAAATTTAGACCCATCCCATGGACAGGAACCAATCCCTGACATTATTAATAATACTCTGCTATGCTTATAGACAGGAGCCTAGTAGAACAGTCCTCTTAGAGACTCCAGACATCAGCTGTCCAAATGGAAACTGAAACTCACAGCCAAAAATTGGAGGGAGCTTGAGGAGACTTGTGGAAGATTTGCAGGAGGGATTGAGGTATGTGGAGGGGAAAAGAAATTTACAAGTAGACCAACAGGGTCAACTGACTTTGATCCATAAGGTTTCACAGAGACTGAACAACACAACCAAAGAACATTCATGGGCTGGACCTGTGTCCCCACCCACAAGTTTATTTAGCATATGTGCAGCTGGGTATTCTGGCAGGTTACCAACAACTGGAGCAGAGAAAGTCTATGATTATGTTACCTGACTGTGGAGTCTGTTCTAACTCTGCTGCTTATTCTTATGGAAATGACAACAGCAAACAAAACAAAACAAAACAAAACAAAACAAATCCAAAAAACTTTATATTTTACAATCTGAAAAGATTTTACTAAAGTTTCATCTAATTTTATGTGCACATCAGTGAGATGGCACAGTAGGAAAAGTCAACAGTAAGCAGTGCTGGCAACCTGACCTAGATCACTGTATAAAGAAGGCCAAGTAGACCCTACAAAGTCATCGCTCAGTGTCCACATATCTTTCTTGGCTTACACACCCATAACACATCACACACACACACACACACACACACACACACACACACACACACACACACAAGAAATGCTTTTTAAAAAATACATCTCATTGTTGTTACATTATTTAGCAACTCTAGGTAATTCCCATTCATGGCATGCTTCAAAATGAAGTGCCAAATGGTAACTAACAGAAGCAAAAAGAAGCTCAGAACATCAAAAGATATGTGCATATCGATAACAATCAAGATATGCTGTGAGATACACAGTTAGTTGCTCATTACCAATGTAATGACTTCTCTAACAGATACATGAAAATGCTGTTTTGGATACATATGAAGTATTTCATGATTGTTATATTCTCTTCTATTAAGCATTTGAACATTAACATTGCTGAAATGTGTTGACAAAAGAGGACACATTGGGGTGCATCTTCTAACCTACAACTTGTATTCAATAGGCTGACACATAAGAATCAAGAAGTAAAATGTAGCCTTGACTAACGACTGACATCCACGCTAGACTACATAACAAATCATATCTCCAGGGAATTTGTAACACATGTGTTGCCACATCACATGTGATCCCATACTCAATAAAGCTATATGCCAAATTAATTTTTTTATAAGTTGTTTCAGAAATTGGGTTTTATCACAGCAACAGAAAAAGTATTAATACACAGCCATAAAGTTTGACACTTGGTTGACAAATTTTATATAGTTGAAATATGATTACAATCTCAAATCAATAAAAAAGGAACATCACAACATACAACTTGAATTGATTGTTGACACATTTTTATGCTCCTGAAGAATAATCTTGTTTGTTGGCTATAGGTCTTACAAAATCCTTTATAGTCATAGATTCCATAAAGTGTGGTTCCTGTGTCCTCAAAGTCTATTGTGATATGCAAAGAATTTAAGATTGATTATACACTGAACATACTACTCTTGTATAAAGGAAACTTGAAGTGCAAAACGTTAGTTACCACACTGACTAAAAATATGGGTTCTTCTGCAGTATGACTTTTTCTCATGGTATTTGAGAATATGGCTACATTCAAATGATTGACCAATTGCTTATTCATAGGATTCCTGTCCAGTATGTGTTATGCATTTGTGAATAACTCTGTTATAAAAAGGCTGTATCACATTGATTACATTGGTAGGATTTCTCTCCAATGTGGTTATTTTCTGATTTATTGAAAAATGGCTGATAGTCAAATATTAGGTGTAATGGCAATTGTTGAATTCCCTCTCCTACATGACAGTGAGTGCAAGTGTACCAATTAGAACCAGCTGAAGATAGGAATCCACAGCATCTCAAACATGATATCCTCGTGCCCTTTTGGAACTGATTTAACACAAGGAGCATTAGTACCAATACACAATATTTCACCCTTCTAATCCATTAAAAAGGCCTTTTCTCTCAGGAATACATTGAATATAGTTATAACAGTTATGTATACTATAGGTATGATATACACTAACAATATCTACTCTATCAATTTTGATAATATATGTACATTACTCTAGCATCTCTCCTAGCATAAAGAGTTTACAATTCTATACCTGAATTATGTTTTTATTTTCATTTGCATTACCATCTGGAAACCATTCTTTCGAATATACAACATCTTCCTCAATGCCAAACAACTTTAAATTTGATTTTGGGACTATAACAAGTCTTCAATGACAACAGATTTCCGAGAAAGACTTCATTTATAGGAAGCACAAAAACATAGCTTACAAAATTTGCATAGACGGCCTACTACATGTACAGTCCACCTATGTTGGATCAACTGTCTTCAGCCTCCTGCCCCACAATCATCTGAAAAATATTATGAAGTACTAGCTTACTCTGTCTTGGCAGAGCTAAACTGTTGACTATTCTGCACCTTGTGTCCTCTCCTTGACAATATTTTTTTGTCTGTAGATTAATTAGGGCAATTCTTGCCCATTGGCTATCTTGCCAAAACTGGAGCAACTACATGTAGAGGTTATGATGCTCAATATATTCTTTGAACCATGACAGGTGTGTTGTCAGGAGCTAACACGTCTATTAGTCAAAATTCCAATAATAATGAAATGATTACAAATGACAGATTCTGTGGATTTCTGATGTTTCTGAAGAAACTCTCTATATAAAGAATATCTGAACCACTAAACTTTATCTAAGCTTAGCCCTTTTATTTGATTAATACTGAAAACTATTATAATTATTTGAGAATCTAACATAACCATGTGTTTACTGTCTGGCCCTTAAATTGCATAACTAAATGATTTTAAATAGTGTGTAATAGAAGCTCTAGAAGGACTGGGTCAGAGGCCCGTGTTCTTAAATGAGTTGCAGAGGCATAATGCCTATCTAAGAGTAGCAATATTAATTGCAAATTTTCTACCAATATACATAGATTTATACCAATGAAAACCTTAAATCTGTATCAACATATAAATTC
Organism: Uromys caudimaculatus; assembly: GCA_028551405.1. Taxonomy (NCBI): domain Eukaryota; kingdom Metazoa; phylum Chordata; class Mammalia; order Rodentia; family Muridae; genus Uromys; species Uromys caudimaculatus. The sequence continues at coordinate 3,898,201 of CM052701.1, forward strand.
TGTACAAATGCAGAAAGTATAACTCCAAATTTGCAATAAATACAAAGATTCCTACCAGTGTAATTTTATTGCTACACAATGTTTTGTTCAATAATTTACTAACGCATCTCATATATTTCTTCCATTTTCAAAATTAAGACCATTTCCAAAGTATTCCTTAAGATGACCACCTAACTATAATTTATAAAATAGTCATAACCGGACAACCAAAGTAAAGAATCAGCATGACAACTCTCTATAATGTCTCCCTGCTGAATTGGGGCAATGCAATGTTTAACGGGGTGGGGAGGAGTATGAAAATTAGAAAAATTGTTTAGAATTAATAAAGCTAGATTTAGCATTTGTTTTCCAGTCTCTGCATGCTTAGAAGACTCAGGGTTTGATTGAAGTTCAGTTATCTGTCTGAAAGACTAGATGAACCAAGCCCATTTTGAGTCAGCAGCAATTTCTGAAAAAGTTCTGGAAACAAGTCTCTGGAAACAGCATCAGGAGGCAGGTAGCTGGAACAACAGGTCTTCTCAGTGTCCCTGCCAATGAATCTAGTCAGAGGGGCACATTCTGCAATATATGAATTTTACAACCAAGATTCAGTACTATTAAGAGATTCGTATGGATTGTGCAAGGTGCACAGAGCAGTTAAGGATTAATTTTTGCTCCATGTTTGAGCAGGCAAAAGACAACTATCCTTTCAGGAGTTAATTTGATCAATAACCAATTGTAATAAGTCTTTATTTATGACATATGAAGAATGACACAATGAATATTAAGTGTTCCATAATCAGCATTACATATTGTCTAATTGTGGCTGAAGTTTTAGGTAGAGAATTTTTATGTCTAGGCTAGTTACAGGGCTATTTCCATGTGAAGGAATCAGCAAATCATGTTTCCTGCTGTTAGGTATTCTCAAACATTTTTTTCTGTAGCCAAGATCTTCAGGGGGTCTTTCCCTGTTATATCTGATCCATATCACTCCCAAAGGATCCAAAACCTTTTCTTTCTTATTAGCACAAATATAGAGCCTCTCTCCTATAATATCATGGCCTTGATCCAGTAACACAAAATCATCAATGATATAGATTGATTCAATTAGCAGCATACTTTCCCTTCAGGGTAGCCCTATTTTCACAGCTCGTCCAGAGGATTTTTAATATCATAAAACCACCAAACTTATAACACATTTTGATGATTAAAACAATTCAAAACAACCAAAACAAGCTACACAATTTTTTTTTAAATTGGTTATTTACTTTATTTACAAATCAAATGTTTTCCCCTTCTAGGTCTCACCTTCAGAAACCCTGTATCCCATTCCCCCTCCTTCTGCCTCTATGGTGGCGCTCCCCCACCTACCTACCCACTGCTGTCTTCCCTCCCTAGCATTAACCAACACAGGGGCATCAAACACCCGAAGGCCCAAAGGTCTCTACTCCCACTCATGTCCAAAAAGGCCCACCCCTGCCACATATGCAGCCGGTACCATGGGTTCCTCCATGTGTATTCTTTGGTTGGTGGCCCAATCTCTGGGAGCTCCGGGGGTCTGGTCAGTTGACAAGATTGCGCCCTTCACGGGGCTGCAAACACCCTCAGCTCTTTCAGTCCCTTCTCCATCTCCTGTCTTGGACTCCATCCTCAGTCCAATAGTTGCCTGCAAGCATCTGCCTCTGTATTTGTCATGCTCTGCCTGTGCCTCTCAGGAGACAGATCATGGAAATACAAACTAAACAGAGACACAGTGCAACTAACTGAAGTTATGGACCAAATTGATTTAACAGATATCTATACAACATTTCAACCTAAATCAAAAGAATATACCTTCTTCTCAGCACCTCATGGTTCTTTCTCCAAAATTGACCATATAATCAGACACAAAACAGGCCTCAACAGATATAAGAAGATTGAAATTATCCCATGCCTCTTACAGATCACTACGGATTAAGACTAGTCTTCAATAGCAACAAAAATAACAGAAAGTCCACATACACATGGAAGCTGAACAACGCTCTATTCAATGATAACTTGGTCAAGAAAGAAATAAAGAAAGAAATTAAATACCTTTTAGTATTTAATGAAAATGAAGGTGCAACATACCCAAACTTATGGAATACAATGAAAGCAGTGCTAAGAGGAAAACTCATAGCTTTGAGTGTCGCCAAAAAGAAACTGGAGACAGGCTACCCTAGCAGCTTAACAACACACCCAAAAGCTCTAGAACAAAAAGAAACTAATACACACAAGAGGAGTAGAAAGCAGAAATAATCAAATAGAGGCCAACCAAATAGAAACAAAAAGAACTATACTAACAATCAACAAAACCAGGAGCTTCTTCTTTGAGAAAATCAACAAGATAGATAAACCCTTAGCCAGACTAACCAGAGGGCACAGAGACAGTATCAAAATTAACAAAATCAAAAATTAAAAGGGAGATATAACAACAGAAATTGAGGAAATTCAAAAAATCATCAGATCCTACTACAAAAGGCTATATACAATAGTTATTATCCTTTGAGACAGTGGTCCTCCACATCTCCTGCCTGGTTCTTACATAAGATCAAGGCCTAAGTTTATACTATCTGTCTGGGATAAGGTTATTCTGCTTTTCCATGCTCTTGACCTACATTTTAAGATAAATAGAATCAATTTATTTATTTATCAATGAAAACTTAAATTTTCCCATCTATGGAGATTAATGTATCTATGGCGGCATATATATGCACATGTATATGTATGTGTGTATGTATATGTATATACATCCCCCTTCAATTTTTATAACTTGAACAATCAGCCTTTCCTATGTATTTAATTTCAATTAAATTCCCTTCTACTTACTGTATAGGCCTATTTCTAGGCTCCCAAATTGTCAGACCTTGCCAAACAATACCAGCATTCCTGAGTTGCCCACAGTCAAAAAACCCAATTGCCTGCCCTGGCATAGACTTTTAAAATTAACTTTAAAGCATTTTTCCATTCATTCTCCACTGTGTAGAAATTAATACCCTTATTAATCTTTGTTGAGATAAGGTATCTCTCTATCTTCATGCCTTTATTTCCTACATTTTTGATCAAAGGCCTGGATTACTTTATTCCATGTATATTCACCAACACTTAAATAATTACCACTACATGTCTTTTATCCTGAACAGTAACTAAAGAAATTGAATCTATCCTTCCCTTTCTTTATCTGATTATAGCTAGCAGGGAGCCTCTACCATTTACCTCTGTCTCTGCTTTCTGAGAAGCCTCTCTCTTTGTACAGCACCTCCAAAATGAAACAATCTAAGACAGCAAGAAATCTTTGTGAAGGGCCCATGGTAAATCCTTACCACTCAGGATGTTTGGGTAAGCTTGGTGGATTTTGCTGTGTCCCAGTTCATGTCATGAACCTAAGAATTATGCATACCAGTTCAGCTCACCTTTTGTTCTAGTTTCAAACCTCCAGAGGTTGGTGAGGAACCACATGGCTCCAGGAAAACCAGCAACTCTGCTAAAAATCCAATTTTCCCTATCTCTTAAACTCACATCTTGGCATGTGTTTTCCATTTGAGAATCTCCAATTAATTTTTAATACTGAGTTCAGGCCACTAGGTGAAATGCACTCTGTAGAGTTAGTTGGTTACTCTACTATAGGACGCCACCTGTACAAGTTCCTAGCTGGCCTTGAAAATGATTTCGATTCTCAAATGAAAGACAAACAGCTTTATTTAATGTGCCTAAATAAGCACAATGACTGGGCCACTCCAAAACTTGCACATTCCTAATGCTTCCCCTGTGATTCTCCTGAATTATTACTTCCTAAAATCTATACCACATTTTTGCTACCCCAGTATAATTGGAGTAGGGAAAACTGGGGCCACTCTTCCCTGGCTCTTACATGAGCAGTACTCTGTCTTTCAAGCTCTCAAGCCTGCATCCAATTCCTTTATTGGCATGGCGCTCCTCTTTGGTCCACTTGCCCATGAATTTAAAAGTCCTGCCTCTGTCTCCCTGCCTAGCCATTAGCTGAAGGCAATTATATTTACCAATTAGAACAAGCCTGGGGCAGGGAATCTCAGTGTCTCAAATGCAGGATTCACATGAAATTTTGGAACCGATTTAACACAAGTAGCTTGAGACCCAATACACAACAAGTGGGAATAAGCAGAAAAACAAAACACACCCTAAATATTGCCATTTTGTTATCACCCTGCATTTATTCATATGGTGAAACTAAGTTCAAGTTCCCAGGCATGGGTGAGTGCAGAGTTCCAACCTACCTTTACCCATCTTTTGTTCTTGAAAACATGATTACTGTCTCTAACAATGCCTTCTGCTATTCATCTTGGGTTCCTCAATACATAACACCTGTTCTTTACCGCCAAAGAACAAATGGATATGATCGGTTAAATTATGACACCCACATTCTATAACTGTTGACACTGTAAACTACATAAACCCATATCCCTAAATCCTGATTGATGGGAAAATGTAGCTGTAACTTGGCACAGATGTTTCTATTTTTCTCTCCTTTTCGTATAATTTCATTTTTTCTTTTTTAAAAATTCATTGTTTAATCTTTTTTTTTTTTACAATCCAGATTTATACCCCTCCCAGTGCACCCTCCAACTATTCCGAATCCCATACCTCCTATCCAAGTCTCCAAGATGTCTCCACGAACCTCCTCCCCCACCACTGTAGACCTCCCCACTACCTGAGGACCCAAGTCTTTTGAGGGTTAGGTGCATCTTCTGAGACTCAGTCCACGTCGGCAGTCTTCTGCTGTATATTGGGTGGTTTATGCTACCTGGTTGGTGGCTCGGTGTCTGAGAGATCCCAGGGGTCCAGGTTAGTTCAGACTGCTGGTCTTCCTACACCACCACCATCCTCAACTTCTTCCAGCTTTTCCTGAATTCAACCACAGAGGTAACCAGTTTCTGTCCATTGGTTGGGTGTAAATATCTGCATCTGACTCTTTTAGCTGCTCATTGGGTCTTTGCAAGGGCAATCAGAATAGGCACCTGTTTGTAAGCACACCATACCATCGGTAATATGTCAGAGTGTGGGGCCACCCACTAAGCTGGATCTTAATTTGGGGATGTCACTGGACCTCCTTTTGCTCAGGTTTTTCTCAATTTTTATACCTGCAGTTCTTTCAGACAGAAACCATTCTGTGTAAGAGATTTTGACAGTGGGATGGCAGCTCTATAACAATCTGGCTCACAGTGGGGAGGTATGTTTGTGTTACATGCCACACATTAGGTTCTGAGTATGTTCTCTGGCCATGATCCAGCAGGAGCTTTATTACAAGAAATTCCTGTCATGTGCATTACCTGAGTTTGAGTTCTATTGGATCTGAGAGGACCTCACACCAGAAAGGCTCTACCACATTGTTTACACTTACAGACTTTCTTTCCAGATTTATGACTTTCATGATTATGAAGACTGTAAAAATGTGCAAAGGCTTCCCCATATTGAATGCATTCACAGGGTTTCTCATTCATGATGATGAAGATGTGGTAAATTTGAAAAGGCTTCACAATATAAAGTATATTCATAAATTTCTATGCAGTATGGATTTCTCATGGTGATGAGGAGTATAGAAATGTGCAAAGGCTTCACCATATTAAATATACTCACATAATTTCTCTACATTATGTTTTCTTTCGTGCCTTTGAATATGAATGACAGGTGAAGTGTGTACCACATGGTTTACATTCATAGGCTTTCTGACCTCTATGTCTTCTTTATGAATTTAAAGATGATTGCAATGTACAAAGGCTTTATCCTATTGAAGACATTCAGAGTTTCTCTTGAGTGTGTCTTGTTTTATTTACATGGAGAGTACTGTGACTTGCAAAATGTTTACCACATTGCCTATATTCATAGGGTTTTGATCCAGTGTGCATTCTTTTGTGTTAGGAGATGACTCTTTTGTGCAAAGGCTTTCCCAAATTAATTACATTCAGAGGATTTTTCTCTAATACATACTCTTCTATGGATTTGAAGATGATTGTGATGTAAAAGGGCTTCAGCACCTTGGTGACATTCATAAGGTTTCTCTCCTGTATGTGTTTCTTTATATATTTGTAGGTCACTACTTTGAGAAAAAGGATTATAACCACATTGGTTACATTTAAAAGGTTCTCATCTATATGTGTTCCTTTACAATTTTGGTGACTACTGCTTTGTGAAAAAGCTTTACCACATTGGTTACAGTCAAAGGTTTTCTCTCAACTATGTATTCTTTCAGGTATGTGAAAAGTATTGATTGTGAAAAAGCTTTACCACTTTGGTTACATTTAAAAGGCTTTTCTCTTGTATGTTTTCATTCATGTATTTAGAGATCACTGCTTTCTGCAAAGGCTTTACCACATGGCCTGCCTTCATAGTGTTCCTCTCCTATATATGTCTGTGTATGTTTTTATATGTCACTGCTTGCTGCAAAGGCTTTACCACATTAGTTACATTCATAGGGTTTCTCTCCTGTATGTGTTCATTTATGTCTTTGGACATCACTACTTCCTGCAAAGACTTTACCACATTGATTACATTCATAGGGTTTCTCTCCTGTATATATTCTCTTATGATATTTGAGACCATTGCTTGCTGCAAAGGCTTTACCACATTGGTTACATTCATAGGGTTTCTCACCATCATGTGTTCGCTTATGTGTTTGGAGATGCCTGCTTTGTACAAAGGCTTTACCACATTGGTTACACTGATAGGGCTTCTCCCCTGTATGTGTTCTTTTGTTTTTGGAGTTCGCTCCTTCCTTCAAAGGCTTTACCACACTGGTTACATTCATAGGGTTTCTCTTCTGTATGTGTTCTTTTATGATATTTGAAACGACTGCTTCTTGCAAAGGTTTTACCACATTGGTTACATTCATAAGATTTCTCTCCATTATGTGTTTCCTTATGGTCTTTGAGGCCACTCCTTCCTGCAAAGGCTTTACCACATTGGTTACATTCATAGGGTTTCACTCCTGTATGTTTTCGATTATGTATTCAGAGAACATCACTTTCTGCAAAGGCTTTACCACATTGGTTACATTCATAGGGTTTCTCTCCTTTATGCCTTTGCTTATGTCTTTAGAGATATCTGCTTTGTGCAAAGGCTTTACCACATTGGATACATTCATAGGTTTCCTCTCCTGTATGTGTTCTCATATGATATTTGAGAACACTGCTTCTTGCAAAGGCTTTACCACACTGGATACATTCAGAGGGTTTCTGTCCTGTATGTGTTCACATATGATATTCAAGAACACTGCTTCTTTCAAAGGCTTTACCACACTGGATACATTCAGAGGGTTTCTCTCCATTATGTCTCCTTTCACACCTCTGAGTATGACTCTGATATGCAAAAGCTTTACCACATTGAATAAACTCAGAGGGTTGCTCTCCGATACAACTTCTTTCATGCATGCAAATACAATTGACACACGTGAAAACTTTCTCACATTGATTATACTGATGAGTCTTTTTATCTATATGAATTCATTTACAATTTGGTTTAATTGTAAAGAGCAATCTGATCTTTAGGTAATTTCACTTTGTTTACATTCAAAGGTGTTCCCCTTCATTAAGGGTTATTTTACATGTTTGAAGATACATGAAACGGGAAGAGTATTGAATTCCTGGCTGACATTTATAGCATACTTTTTCTATAAGAGGTTATTCACAGATTTGAAGAGAACAGAAAAACTCAGAGCTTTTGCACACTGATTGCATTTATAGATATTGCTATCATGTGATTAATACTACATTTGGAACATGAATCAATGCAAAGAGAAAAAATTTCTACTTCCCTAATTCTCATAAATATTTTCAGCAGTCTGCATTGGTAAATGAACACCATAATGTTGGGAAACTAATTTTTTATAAACGTTTAGCACAATAAGAATGTCTACTCAAAGTGGAGTGTACTGCATATCTTCTAATTGTTCTGGAAAAGAGAAAGGTAGGTTGCTTCTTTCAATATCCCTATGCTCACATGGCTTGTATCCCATTGTGACCAATGACATCCATACTAAAAGAAGAATAACAAGTGAAAAGGTTTCACATACATTCACACTGTTTGACTTTCTTTCCTCATAGACATGTGGTATAGAGATTAAGGTTTCTCAAAAAAAAAAAACATTCTTGAATCTCATAAACTGTCCATTTCACTAAATTTAGCAATGGTATGATTAGTATATCATTAAACACAAATTTACTATGGATTATTTGCTTCTTACAAGTTTTTTGGACATACAATTATTACCTAATCAAAGTCTTTCCCTTTTGTAATAGCTAAGTGGTATGAGACTGAACAGACTGGCACTTTTACATTATGGCTCTACTGGGCTTGATTCAAAGAGTGACATATCTCTTAAACCATGTATTCTGTGTCTTTGAACTTAAAGGAATGCTTGTAAACACAAACTGGATAGCTGCCATAGACGTACATGGTTTTGTGAGATGTAATAATCATTCATAACTTAAAGGAATGTTTATTTTACCCCATTTGTTTTCTTTACAACTTGTACCACATATTAAATTTCCTCATAGGCATTTTCTTATCAGCTTGAACACAAAAACCACCTTCCATGACTTCTAAAACTTTGAATATAGTCTTCAATAGTATTGTCTTCCCAAATGTAGCCTAAAATATGGAAAATATGGAAATTAGGCAACATTTAAGTTACTAACTTGAGTGAAACTTAGAAACAAGACTGATTTATTCAACTCATTCTTCCTCATTTTCAATTGAAATTAAAAAAAAAGAAATAGCAATAACAAAGAAACAGTTGTGCGTACATTTTACAAAGTAAATAAAAAAATCACTGTATTACCTATAACTGTGAGATTCCTATAGGTCTCTAGCATCACACCTTTGTAGAGACCCTCCTGAGAAGCATCCAGCAAAGCCCACTCTTGCGGTGTGAAGTTCACATGCATGTCATCATAGGTCACTACATCCTAAAAGATCCAATACTTGTGTATATAAGAAAGCATGATACCAACAACAGTATAAATGTGTACTTTAAAATGAATAGTTGCTGACTGACCTGCCCATCCACATAGGACTTTTTATCCAAGAAGTAAACAGTCTTTCACATTTGAACAACAACAAAATCTTAAGCAAATATAGAAGCAAATAAATGATCTCTGGGAACCTGATGCCTTAGTATTATGATGTTGGGTATGGAACCATGTAGAATGCTACTAGACCTTCCCCATTTCTGTTCCCTGAGACCCAATACCCAATGGTACCCTTAGCACTGCAGTTCCCTCTCACATGTCTATGCCTCCTGTAGATAAAAAGAACAATTTCCATCTCCCCTTCTGTTCTTGACCTATGTCTATGTCTGATCCCCCAACTATGGGAAGACACCCCCTTCTCAACCACAGGTTAGTCCTCCAGAAGACTAAGCAGTTTGTCTAAGACCCAGCCCACTATCTGTTACCCTAGACACAATGTTCATACTTCCCCAAAGCACTGCAATACAATATTAGGAAAAGCTTCCTCTGCCCGTTTCCATCCTTTGTCCAGTGCAGCCATCTCTGCTTCATCAAATTCATACAGTAACGACAATTAAAAAGAAAAAGTGGCTATGAATTTTGAAGCAAGGAAGGAATGGAAATAAAAAGAAGAAATAAAAAGTAAAGGACATCACTGCTTCTAGGTATGGTAGAGTAGAAAGTTTATTATACACAAAAGAGGGAAAATAGCCAGAGCTAGGGATATCTGGGACAGTATTCAGAAGACATGACCTTGAACCTTGTAGAGAGAGGAAGGAGGGAGAGCAGGAGCCAGATCAGGAGATCAGAATGATTAATGATAGACGAAAAAGATCAGTTAACAAATGCTTGGATTACATAAGGAAAGGCAACTGGAAGATTGGCAGACCTACTTCTGGGATAGAGGTTGTTATATGACAGCAATTTGCTGTAAAAGGTAGCGACTAAGATCTGCTGAGAGACTCAGGCAGCCAGGTTTGCTTTGATTTGTTAAATAGGCCCCTCAGCCAATTGTCCCAGGGTTTTAGACTTAACATTAGGGAGAAGCAGAAGGATGAAATGATGTAATTAAACCCTCCAAGATTGCTTTTAAAAGTTAAAATACACTTTATGGTCTGACATTTTTCAGGGACTACACATATATACTAGAGCGCACCAGGTAGTACTCACATCTTCTCTCTTACATTGTGTATTTTCAAATAGGAATAATAACATTCCTGTTAGGCACAACTGCACCAGCCTATCTAGATCTTCTTTTGTTTGAACTAGTGAAAATACAGAAATTTGGTTTCTAGAAATAAGTTCAGTTCCTCATTTAGATTCCTTATTGCTTCACCTTCCTTCTTTCTCCTAATTTTCTTTGTAGCGATTATACCAGCTTCATCTTTGGTCAGTTAATTCAATTCTTATACAGGTCCCTATGTGTTTGTAATCCCCTCACACCTAATTCAGGGAGGTTAGAGAACACTCACTCACTGATTTTTCTCTTCTCATTGACCAGCAAGAGCTCAGCTTAAAATGAGTTGCAGGACTGTCTTCCAAGCACTGGACAGCAGAGGCATGTTCAGGTGCTCAAAGCAAGTCTTAACTATGTGGCATAAGGAAAGCCTTAGCTACAGAGATGTTGCTCTAAACAGAAAGATAGGAAATCTCCTTAGAAAAA
>CM052701.1:3909341-3938675 GCA_028551405.1 Uromys caudimaculatus
TTGTTTGATTTGCATTTCCCTGATGACCAAGGATGTTGAACATTTCTTTAGGTGTTTCTCAGCCCTTTGAGTTTCCTCAGTTGAGAATTCTCTGTTTAGCTCTCTTCCCCGTTTTTTGATAGAGTTATTTGGTTCTCTGGAGTCTAACTTCTTGAGTTCTTTGTATATATTGAATATTATCCCTCTATCATGCATTTTTTTCTGTGCCCATGTGTTCGACACTTTTCCCCACATTCTCTTCTATTAGATTCAGTGTATGTGGTTTTATGTGCAGATCCTTGATCCACTTGAACTTGAGTTTGTACAGGGAGATAGGAATGGATCAATTTGCATTCTTTTACATCTTTACCACCAGTTGAACCAGCACCATTTATTGAAAATGCTGTTCTTTTTCCACTTGATGGTTTTAGCTCCTTTATCAAAGATCAAGTGACCAAAATTGTGTGGGTTCATTTCCGAGTCTTCAATTCTACTCCACTGATCTACCTGCCTGTCACTGTACCAATACCATGCAGTTTTTATCACTTCTGCTCTGTTGTGCAGCTTGAGTTCAGGGATGCTGATTCCCCCAGAAGTTCTTTTATTGTTGAGAATAGTTTTTTGCTATCCTAGGTTTTTTGTTATTCCAAATTAATTTCAGAATTGTTCTTTCTATGTCTATGAAGAATTAAGTTGGAAGCTTGATGGGGATGGCACTGAATCAGTAGATTGCTTTGGGTAGGATGGCCATTTTTACTATATTAGTACTGCCAATCCACAAGCATGGGAGACCTTTCCATCTTATGAGGTCTTCTTTGATTTCTTTCTTCAGAGATTTGAAGTTCTTGTCATACAAATCTTTTACTTGTTTGGTTAGAGTCACTTCAAGATACTTTATATTGTTTGAGATTATTGTGAAGTGTGTCATTTCCCTAATTTCTTTCTCAGCCTGTTTCTTCTTCGAATATATGAAGGCTACTGATTTGTTTGAGTTAATTATATATCCGGCCACTTTGCTGAAGTTTTTCATGAGCTGTAGGAGTTCTCTGGTGGTGTGTTTCGGGTCACATAAATATACAATCATATCATCTGCAAATAGTGATATTTTCATTTCTTCCTTTCCAATTTGTAGCCATTTGACTTCCTTTTTTTTTCTAATCACTCTAGCTAGAACTTCAAGCACTATATTGAATAGATAGGGAGAGAGAGGGCAGCCTTGTCTATTCCCTGATTTTATTGGGATTGCTTCAAGTTTCTCTCCATTTAGTTTGATTTTGGCCACTGGTTTGCTGTATACTACTTTTACTATGTATGGTTATGGGCCTTGAATTCCTGATCTTTCCAAGACTTTTATCATGAAGGGATGTAGAATTTTGTCAAATGCTTTTTCAGCATCTGATGAAATGACCATGTGTTTTTTTTTTTTCTTTGAGTTTGTTTATGTAGTGGATTACACTGATCGATTTCTGGGTATTGAACCATCCCTATATCCCTTGGATGAAGCCAACTTGATGATGATGAATGATTTTTTTTTTTATGTGTTCTTGGATTCAGTATGGAGAATTTTATTGAGTATTTTTGCATCGATATTCATGAGGGAAATTGGTCTGAAGTTTTCTTTCTTTGTTGTCTCTTTGTGAGGTTTTGGTATCCATGTAAATGTGGCCTCATAGAATGAATTGGGTAGTGTTCCTTCTGCATCTATTTTGTGGAATAGTTTGAAGAGTATTGGTATTAGATCTTCTTTGAAGGTGTGATAGAATTCTACACTAAACCCATCTGGATAGGGGCTTTTTTTGTTTGGAAGATTTTTAATAACTGCTTCTATTTCTTTAGGGGTTGTGGGAGTGTTTAGATGCCTTATCTGATCCTGACTTAACATTGGTATTTGGTATCTGTGTAGAAAATTGTCCATTTCATCCAGATTTTCCAATTTTGTTGAGTATAGGTTTTGGTAGAGGGATCTGATGATATTTTGAATTTCCTCAGTTTCCATTGTTATAACTCCCTTTTTTTTTTCTGATTTTGTTAATTTGGGTACTGTCTCTGCCCTCTGGTTAATCTGGCTAAGGGTTTTTCTATCTTGTTGATCTTCTCAAAGAACCAGCTCCTGTTTTTTCATTTTTTTTTTTTATTCTTTGTATCGTTCTTTTTGTTTCTACTCAGTTGATTTCAGCCAAATTACACTGAGTTTGATTGTTTCCTGATGTCTTCATCTATTAGGTGTATTAGCTTCTTTTTGTTCTAGACCTTTCAGGTGTCCTGTGAACCTGCTAATGTATGCTCTCTCCAGTTTCTTTGTGGAGGCACTCAGAGCTATGATTTTTCTCTTAATAATGCTTTCATTTTATCCCATAAGTTTCGGTATGTTGTGGTTTCATTTTCATTAAATTCTAGGAAGTCTTTAATTTCTTCATTTCTTCCTTGACCAAGTTATTTAGTAGAACATTGTTCAGCTTCCATGTGTATGTGGGATTTCTGTTGTTTTTGTTGCCATTGAAAACCAGCCTTAATCCATAGTGATCTGATAGGAGGCATGGGATTATTTCAATCTTATATCTGTTGAGGTTTGTTTTGTGATTGATTATAAGGTCAATTTTGGAAAAGGTACCATGAGGTGCTAAGAAAAAGGTATATATTTTTTTGATTTAGGATGAAATGTTCTATAGATATCTGTTAAATCCATTTGGTTCATAACATCTGTTAGTTTCACTGTGTCTCTGTTTATCTTGTGTTTGTAAGATCTGTCCATTGATGAGAGTGGGGTGTTGAAGTCTCCCACTATTATTGTGTGAGATGCAATGTGTATTTTGTGCTTTAGTAAACTTTCTTTTATGAATGTGGGTGCCCTTGCATTTTGGAGCATAGATGTCCAGAATTGACAGTTGTTCTTGGTAGATTTTTCCTTTGATGAGTATGAATGTCCTTCCTTATCTTTTTTGATGACTTTAGGTTGAATATCAATCTTATTCGATATTAGAATGGCTACTCCACCCTGTTTTTTGAAAAGATTTGCCTGGAAAATTGTTTTCCTGCCCTTTACTCTGAGGTTGTGTTTGTCTTTAACCCAGAGGCATGTTTCCTGTATGCAGTAAAATGCTGAGTCCTATTAATATATTCAATATGTTATTCTGTGTCTTTTTATTGGGAAGTTGAGTCCATTGATGTTAAGATATATTAAGGAATAGTGATTGTTGCATCCTGTTATTTTTATGTTTGCATGGCTATCTTCTTTTCGGTTTGTTGAAAGAAGATTACTTTGTTGCTTTTTCTAGGGTGTAGTTTCCCTCCTTGTGTTGTCGTTTTCCATTTATTATCCTTTGTAGGGCTGGGTTTGTGGAAATATATTGTGTAAATTTGATTTTGTCATAGAATATCTTGGTTTCAACATCTATGGTAATTGAGAGTTTTGCTGGGTGTAGCAGTCTGGGCTGGCAGTTGTCTTCTCTTAGGGTCTCTATGAGATCTTCCCAGGATCTTCTTGCTTTCATAATCTCTGGGGAAAAGTCTGCTGTAATTTTGATAGTTCTGCCTTTATATGTTACTTGACATTTTTCCCTTACTTCTTTGAATTTCTTTCCTTGTTTTGTGCATTTGGTGTTTTGACTATAATGTGATGGGAAGAATTTCTTTTCTGGTCCAATCTATTTGGAGTTCTGTAGGCTTCTTGAATGTTTATGTTCATTTCTTTCTTTAGGTTAAGGAAGTTTTCTTCTATAATTTTGTGGAACATATTTACTGGCCCTTTAACTTGGGAATCTTTGCTCCCTTCTATACCTATTATCCTTACATTTGGTCTTCTCATTGTGTCCTGGATTTCCTGAATGTTTTGGGTTGGGAGTTTTTTGCATTCTGTACCTGAGATTTTCTCTTCTGTCTCTTGTTCTCTTGGTGATGCTTGCATCTATATCTCCTGATCTCTTTCCTAGGTTTTCTATCTCCAGTGTTGTCTCCCTTTATCATTTCTTTATTGCTTCTATTTCCACTTTTAGATCCTGGATGGTTTTGTTCATTTCCTTTGCCTGTTTGATTGTGTTTTCCTATAATTCTTTATGGGATTTTTGTCTTTTGTCTTTAGGGGCTTCTAGCTGTTTACCTGTGTTCTCTTGTATTTCTTAAAGGGAGTTATTTATTTCCTTCTTAAAATCTTCGATCATCATCATGAGATGTGATTCTGAATCTGAGTCTTGCGTTTCTGGTGCATTGGAATATCCAGTGCTCACTGTGGTGGGAAAACTGGGATCTGATAATGTCAAGTTGCCTTTGTTTTTGTTTCTTATGTTCTTCCCCTTGCCCTCACCATCTGGTTATTTATGATGTTAGCTGGTCTTGCTCTCTCTGGCTGTGGCTTTTGCCTCCTGCAAGCCTCTGCATCAGTACTCCTTGGAGACCAGCTCTCTCTGAGAAGAATTTGGGCTTGGAGAGAGATGTTTCAGAGTCAGCCCTGGGGTTCAGACAGAAAACCAGAAGGATCCTCTACTCAGCTGTTCCTTGGTTCCTGTGTCCTTATGGCTCTACAAGGGTCCCTCTTGATCCAGGAATTTGAACAGAAGTGGTGGTCTTGCCTGTGCTCGAAAGTGTGTCAGGACTCTTGGGAGACCAGCTCTCTCCTGGCACTATTTGAGTATGGAGCCCTGTGTCACAGGATCAGCTCCTAAGCTGCAGAAAGAAACCGGAAGGCCACTCCTCCATCCCTGTGTTCTGAGGGTTCTGCGTGGGTCCCTCTGAATAGAGGTGCTGGCCTTACCCCACTCACAGACTTGTCCACCCTCTTGGGAGGCTAGCTCTTTCCCTGCAGTATTTGTGTATGGAGCTGTGTGGCACAGGACACAGGCATAAATTGGAAGACTCCTGTCCCTGGCTGCTCCTTGGTCCCGGGGCCTGAGGGTTCTGGGTGGGTCCCTCTGAGCAGTTTTGCTTGTCCTACCTCCACTCAATGGGTTGTCCACACTCCTGGGAGTCTAGCTTTCTCCTAGCAGTATTTGATTATGGAGCCCTGTGACACAGACTGAAGTCCACAGCCATAGATGGAAACCGGAAGGCTCCTGTCCCCGTCTGCTCCTCGGTCCCTGGGTTCTGGTGGTTCTGGGTGGGTCCCTCTGAGTAGAGTGCTGGCCTTACCCCACTCACAGCCTTGTCCACCCTCCTGTTAGCTTTTTCCCTGTGCTATTTGGGTAGGAGTCGTGTGGCACAGGCCACAGGCATAAACCAGGAGGCTCAGGCTTGAAGTACTCTATTCTATATATATTTGAAAATATTAAAACAATTACCATTATACTTTTCTCTAACAATTAAATCAAAATTAAATTATCTCTCTCCTTTGATTATCGGGTTGTTGGAGGCCAGTAGCCTATATTGTCTGCCTCTTTACTTCCTATTAGCAGCCTGTCTATTTGAATAGCAGTGACTCCTAGCACCTCTAAGCCCAAACTATTTGTTTAGTTCCAAACCTGGGGAAGAAATGCCCACATAACTTGGGCTAAATCTGTAGCTTGCTAAGGAGCCAATTCTCCCATCCTTTTAACCTTATATCATGGTTTGTGTATTCCATCCCAGAATCTCTAAATAATGTTTAAGATTGAGTTCTTGCCCCATGTTGAGTGTCATCTATAGAGGTGAATTGCTACTTTGCCTGAGTTCCTAGAAGGTTGGGCATGCACCGCACCCACCTAACAGTTCTGGATTCGTGAATAAAAGTCACACACATGTCAGTTTAATTTTTAATATTCCTAAGTAGCTCAATGGCTGGGTACTTCTAATCCTACCATTGTCTAGCACATACTTCTTTCTATATTATTGAGTTAACATTTTCTAAATATATTTATAATCTTTGCTTCCCCAGATCTAAATAGGGGAGTACCCCCTGGAGCTGCTTCTCTGGATACTTATATGTCAGCATGACTTTAATTCTGACCTCTCTGCTCCCTTCATGGAGATTCTTTCCTTGTCCACCTTGTTTCCTTGTTTGTACAATCTAAAAGTCCTTTCTTTGACTCCCTGCCCAGCCAGTGGCTGTAGAGCAATCATTTATTACCTATCAAAGCCATCTGGAGGCAGGGCCACTCAGCATCTGGAAGCATGCAATATGGGAGGCAAATAAAGACACAGCATTATACTCAGTACCCAACACATGCACATAACTACAGTCTTTGAACACTCAGATGGGTATAATTTGAAAGAGTGTATCTGGTACCAGGCTGAGAATCTGCTATAAAAATGCCCAGTCTTTCCAGATACCTTCTTATTAATGATGTTCTATGCAAGATTTGGGATTGTTTGTTTTCATACAAATTGATTGCTATGGATTAATTTGGAAATGAAAATATAATTGTTAAGAAGAAATATCGATCAAACTCTACTGTTTTCTAGATTTTTTAAATATATACTTATTTTTATTTTATATACATGGATGTTTTGCCTGCAAGTGTGAGGGAGTCAAATTGGCTGGAACAAAAGTTATAGACAGTTGTGAGCTCCCATTTGGGTTCTGGGAATTGAACCTTGGAGTTCTCCTAGAGTAGCCAGAACACCCCCGCCCCCATTTTTTTATTCTCAGAATTCTAAATATATATTCAATTAAATATGATCATATACAGCCCTCTTTTTCCCTGTACAACTCCCAGATCTATCCAAAACAACCATCTTCTCACTATGTAATTAAAATTCTGCCAGTTCTAAAACCATATCATGTATAGTGGAAACAATGTACACTGTATAAATCTCAAGATTATAGAGGAAAACCAAGTCAAAATTACAAATTGTCCTTTAACTTGGGACATGATTAGATAAAACACCATAGTTAAAAATATAGAAATTAATCAAATTTATCTTTAGGATTAATTTGAAACAGGAAGAAAAAAATAGTCCTTAACTGGCCCTTAACAAATATAATTTTGATTGTTTATCTTTTGTTTGAGACAGGGTCACATTTAGAATGCCAGCAAAACTTGATTGACTAAATAAACTATAATTTACAACACTTATTGAACCTGTAATAATGAGTAGTGTATATTTAACCCTGTGCTTTTGTATTTCTATTCCTTACATGAAAATCTTAAATAAAACATGGACCTGATACATTATTTGGTATTGGTTGGGATAGAAAAAATGGAGAATGTTCTTAAAGGGGTTGCTTCTTCAGGGAAGTTAATAATTGTCAATCTTGAGATCATTTCTAAGTTTAAAATCATGGGACAGATCATAACTGCTCTAGAGATAGAGTGAAAAATATTCCTCCCTATTTGGAAGGGATGATTTTCTGTTTTCTAATCTTGCACAGAACACCTCTATATATTTACCATTCTATTGTTATCATAAAACACACCATGGATAAAACAAATTATAATTGAAGGCATCAATTTGGACTTAGAGTTCCAATATTATTTGGTAGCATAAACACATGGCATCAGGCAGAATTGAGAGCTTATATTTTGAAGCGCAGAAAAGAGGTGGCTAGAAAATGGGCATGGTCAGAAGATGTTACAGCCTGAAAATGTACCCTTGCGACATATCTCTTCCAAAAGTGCCACACCTGTGCTCCTTTTCAAACAGTGCCACAAACTAGAAAATAAATACTTAAACATATGAGTCAATGGGAACCGCTCTCATTTAACTACCACATATTTCTTCAAGCATAAAAACGACATTTTTTTTGACCATACAGTACCATATTATTTTTTATATTTATTATTATTAATTTTGGATATTGTCTTTATATATATTTCAAATGCTGTCCCCTTTGGAAACCGCCTATTCCATTCCTCCTCCCCCTGCTTCTATGAGGGTGCCCCCCCATTCACTCCTGTCTTTCCTTCCTAGAATTCCCCTACAATGGGGCATCTAACACCCTTAGAAACAAGGGCCTTTTCTCACACTGATGGCCAACAAGGCCCTCCTCTGTCACATATGCGGCAGGCACCATGGGTCCCTCCATGTATATTCTTTGGTTGATGGTCCAGTTTCCAGGAGCCCCAAGGGGTCTGGCCAGTTGACACTGTTGCTCCCTCCATGTTGCTGCAAACTCCCTCAGCTCCTTCAGTCCCTTTTCCAACAACTCCATCTGAATCCCCACACTCAGGCCAATGGTTGGCTGCAAGAATCTGCCTCTGTATTTGTTAGGCTCTGTCTGAGCCTCTCTGGAGACAGCTTATCAGGCTTCCATCAGCAAGCACTTGCCAGCATCAACAAGAACATCTGGGTTTGGTGTATCCCCAGGTGGGACAGTCTCTGGATGGTCTTTCCTTGAGTTTCTGTTCCACATTTTGTCTCAATATTACCCCTGTAAGTATTTTATTCACCCCTCTAAGAAATATTAAAGCATTCACGTGTTGGTCTTCCTTCTTCTTAGACTTCAAATGGTTTGTGAATTGAATCTTGGGTTTTCCAAACTTCTGGGCTAATATACACTTATCAGTGAGTACATATTATGTTATTTCTTTTGTGACTGAGTTACCTCACTCAGGATGATATTTTCAAGTTCCATCCATTTGCCTGTGAATTTCATGAAGTCCTTGTTTTTAATAGCTGAGTAGTATTCCATAGTGTAAATATACTGCATTTTCTCAATCTATTCCTCTGCTGAGGGACATCTGGGTTATTTCCAATTTCTGGCTATTGTAAATATGGCTGCTATGAACATAGTAGAACATGTGTCCTTTTTACATGTTGGAGCATCTTCTGGGTATATGCCCAGGAGTGGTATAGCTCGGTCCTCAGGTAATACTATGTCCAATTTTCTGAGGGTCTGCCAAACTGATTTCCAGAGTGGTTGTACCAGCTTGCAATCCCACCAACAATGGAGGAGTGTTCCTCTTTCTCCACATTCTCACTAGCATCTGCTGTCACCTGAGTTTTTGATCTTAGCCATTTTGACTAGTGTGAGGTAGAATCTCAGGGTTGTTTTGATCTGCATTTCCCTGATGACTAAGGATGTTGAACAATTTTTTAGGTGCTTCTCAGCCCTTCAAGTTTCCTCAGTTGAGAATTCTCTGTTTAGTTCTGTTTTCCATTTTTTGATAGAGTTATTTGGTTCTCTGAAGTCTAACTTCTTGAGTTCCTTGTATATACTGGATATTAACTCTTTATTGGACGTAGGATGGGTAAAGATCTTTTCCCAATCTGTTGGTTGCCATTTTGTCCCATTCACAGTGTCCTTTCCCGTATAGAATCTTTGCAATTTTATGAGATCCTATTTGTCAATTCTTGATCATAGAGGATAAGCCATTGGTGTTCTGTTCAGGAACTTTTCCCCTGTGCCCATGTGTTCAAGACTTTCCCCCCCCACACACACTTTCTCTTCTATTAGCTTCAGTGTATCTGGTTTTATGTGGAGGTTTTTGATCCCCTTGGACTTGAGCTTTCTACAGTGAGATATAATGGATCAATTTGCATTCTTCTACATGTTGACTTCCAGTTGAACCAGCACCATTTTTTGAAAAAGCTGTCTTTTTTCCACTGGATGGTTTTAGCTCCTTTGTCAAAGATCAAGTGACCATCGGTGTGTAGGTTCATTTCTGGGTCTTCAATTCTATTTCATAGATCTGCCTGCCTGTATCTGTACCAATACCATGCAGTTTTTATCATTACTCCTCTGTAGTGTAGCTTGAGGTCAGGGATGCTTATTCCTCCAGAAGTTCTTTGATTGTTGAGAATAGTTTTTGCTATCCTTGGCTTTTTGTTATTCCAAATTAATTTGAGACTTGCTCTTTGTAAGTCTATGAAGAGTTGGAATTTTTTTGGGGATTGCATTGAATCTGTAGATTGCTTTCAGCAAGTTGGCCATTTTTACTATATTAATCCTGCCAATCCATGAGCATGGGAGATCTTTCCAACTTTTGAGGTCTTCTTCAATTTCTTTCTTCAGAGATTTGAAGTTTAACCAAACAAGTGAAAGTTCTGTATGACAAGAACCTCAAGTCTCTGAAGAAAGAAATCAAAGAAGACTTCAGAAGATGGGTTGAATCTCTTGTGATCAGTACTCCCTAAGTCTCATTATCTCTATCTCCTTCCTTAGTATCTTTCTGATTATTTGGCTCACGGCACATGGGCTTTGGTTCCTAAAGATTTGTGAGGCTCCTCATAATTCAAATTGCATCATTATTTTTGGAGGAATTACATACTCACATTTTTAGAGGTCTTTTCCACAGTCTTAAAGGCTGTCCTGAAGGTCTCAGCATTTAACATTTTGCTGAAACATCAGACACCTTT
Source organism: Uromys caudimaculatus (assembly GCA_028551405.1). NCBI lineage: Eukaryota > Metazoa > Chordata > Mammalia > Rodentia > Muridae > Uromys > Uromys caudimaculatus. The sequence continues at coordinate 3,919,527 of CM052701.1, forward strand.
GCCTCCTGGACTTGTGTTGCCTCTGATAGTCAGGGAGTCATTAATGTTAACAGCAAGAACATTCCTTAAAGAGAATTGTTATACAAACAAGCCTCATGCCTGATTTAGCTATTGACACTCCTGGTGGTCCACGTCTACTGATCATGTCTCATAGGCAGGTATCATGCCATCTGGTCTCCAAAAATGCCATGAGGACCAGATACTTGGTCCTACAAGGAAACATGAGAAGGTTGCATGTTGATTACTGTCTTCTGAGAGTAACTGTAACCATGTGATATAAAAAATGAAAGGTATATTTAAGCTATATATATACATATACATATACACATATATATGTATATACATATATACATATATATACACACACATATATATATATACATATACATATATATATATATCCCCAGGTGAAATATTCAATTATTATAGAAAAGCTGTGGAGACAGTATTGGGGATCTAGATTGATAAATGGATCTGAAGTCAAGAATTAGAGGTCAAATAGAAATGTCCAATGGCTATAAAAATGAGTAATGACAGCAATCTGTTAGGCAAAGGATGTTAGGTTAAAGGTGGTGGTGAGTCCTGTGTCTTCCCCAGGGCTCATGGCTCTGGGAGAGGCGCGACACAGGAAGTTTGACTGCACTCACCCTGTGGCTCCACTGGGCAGTTGTCAGGCTGTGAAAATCCACTGGACACTGCCCAGGGGTGGGGGAGCATGGCCTTGGAGATCACGGGAACTGCACAGAGCAGGCTCTATCTGCTTCCTAGGATCTTGGGCATCCCAGGCACTGTTGGATGCTGCAGAAGAGCTGAGAATGGAGTGGGGCCCTGGAGACCGAATCTAGCCCAGGGAAGAGGGGGAAAAGGCAGGGAGAAGCCAGGCTTAGTCCCTCTGGGACCTGAGCCTTTTGCTCATCAGTGGCTACCTGGATTGGTTTGGTAGAGGCCTTGGCTGGGAGTGCAGAGAGGTCTTCTGTGGGAGACTAGATGTGGATTTTTAGACGAAGGCCTGTTCCTTCTTTTCCCATAGTGGATCCAGATGAAGAGAGACAGTCCATGGTTTTAGGTCATTTTTGTCATGGTGGAGAGTGTCGATGAGTGAAACCATACCCCAGAACCTCAGGGAGGGACCAGGTTAAATGCCTTTTGCAGGGAGGAGTGGCTGGGAAGAGGAGTTTATAGCTAAGCCTCTAGGTGCCTCATTAAAATGGAGATGTCTTGAAGCTATGTGACCACACCTCTACCTGTGGAGGGGTTTGGGCTACCTGACTGATATATATATATATATATATATATATATATATATATATATATATATATATATATATATATCCCCAGGTGAAATATTCAATTATCATAGAAAAGCTGTGGAGACAGTATTGGGGATCTAGATTGATAAATGGATCTGAAGTCAAGAATCAGAGGTCAAATAGAAATGTCCAATGGCTATAAAAATGAGTAATGACAGCAATCTGTTAGGCAAAGGATGTTAGGTTAAAGGTGGTGGTGAGTCCTATGTCTTCCCCAGGGCTCATGGCTCTGGGAGAGGTGTGACACAGGAAGTTTGACTGCACTCACCCTGTGGCTCCGCTGGGCAGTTGTCAAGCTGTGAAAATCCACTGGACACTGCCCAGGGGTGGGGGAGCATGGCCTTGGAGATCACGGGAACTGCACAGAGCAGGCTCTATCTGCTTCCTAGGATCTTGGGCATCCCAGGCACTGTTGGATGCTGCGGAAGAGCTGAGAATGGGGCCCTGGAGACCAAATCTAGCCCAGGGAAGAGGGGGAAAAGGCAGGGAGAAGCCAGGCTTAGTCCCTCTGGAACCTGAGTCTTTGGCTCATCAGTGGCTACCTGGATTGGTTTGGTAGAGGCCTTGGCTGGGAGTGCAGAGAGGTCTTCTGTGGGAGACTAGATGTGGATATTTAGACGAAGGCCTGTTCCATCTTTCCCCATAGTGGATCCAAATGAAGAGAGACAGTCCATGGTTTTAGGTCATTTTTGTCATGGTGGAGAGTGTCGATGAGTGAAACCATACCCCACAACCTCAGGGAGGGACCAGGTTAAATGCCTTTTGCAGGGAGGAGTGGCTGGGAAGAGGAGTTTATAGCTAAGCCTCTAGGTGCCTCATTAAAATGGAGATGTCTTAAGGCTATGTGACCACACCTCTACCTGTGGAGGGGTTTGGGCTACCTGACTGATGGTCAATACCTTCGGAGAGCTATGGCCTTGTGTCAGGAGCCTGGGGCTCAAGAGCATGGTAAAACTCCTATGGTCCCTTGTATGGTTGGCCCCTGATAGGGACCCCTTCCTGTGGCTCTGGGGTTTTAAACCTTAGCTCAACCAGAAACCAGGCTGCGTTTCACGGTCCCACAAAAGGATGCTCCATTTCTTATAGGTCTCACAACTACAAAATAGCACTGTCAGCCTGGGATCCATGATCCTTGAAATATATGAACTCTGGACAATATTTCACATTCAAATCAAAAAGATAATTCTGGAAGCAAATATCAGTGACCATGACCTAGTAAAACAGATTACATTACTAACACTTCATGCTCTTATATAGTAAAAGTGTCAGAATTTTTCTTTCACAATAATAGAAAAAAAGATGTTATGAATAGAAGCATTTAAAATGTACTAGCGGAAGCATGACGTGGGTGTGTTAAGTCAAATTGAGAAAATTCCTCTTTTAGAGATCAGACTTGACTTCATGACAATGTTAGTCTCTCTAGGTGTGAACACTAAATTAAATGGCCATGGGGACTATGATCTTCTTACAAGTTATACAGACCTCAGGAACATATAACTTCCTATGCACCATGGAGTTCACTGTTTCCTTCCTTTTCTGTTTGCTTGGCTCACTTGTAAATGGAAAAGTCATGCTAGTGTATCGTGTTGTATATTAGTGACAACTGAATCATTTCTCTACTGTTTTATGAACAAAGTCTAAGGGTAATATGATTTTGTAACCAGTGTAACATCAGTACTTGTTCCCTTATATGGTGGCTAGAATGTTTTGCAGAAAACGAGGAAGATACTTTCTTTTTATGTTATCAAGATCAAATTATATTCAGTGGGTAGGATTATAGCAAATGTAGATCATGGCAAGATTAAGGGGGTGTGTCCCTGGGAATTTAAAAGAGATATTTCAAATAACCAGGATGGCAAAAGATTTTTTTAAAATTATTTTTAATCATTTTTTATTTTCCAGTCATTATCTCCCTCTGTTCTTCCATCCAACAGTTCCTTATCAAATTCCTCCTCTCTCTTCTCCAAATGAATGTCCCAAAATCCACATATGCAACACAACATCCCACCAGGCCTCTCCATTCCCTAGTTCCTCAAGTCTTTCAAGGGTTAGGTGTGTCCTTTCTCACTGAGGCCAGACCAGTGCAGTCCTCTGCTGTATATATGCTGGGGGCCTCAGACCAGCTGGTGTATACTGGCTGCTTGGTGCTTCAGTGTTTGCAAGATCTCAGGGTCCAAGTTTGCTGAGATTGCTGGTCATCCTATGGGGTTGCCCTCCTCCTCAACTTCTTCAAGCTTTACCCTAATTCAACCACAGGGTTCCCCAACTTCAGACCATGGGTTGGGTATAAGCATCTGATTCTGTCTCAGTCAGCATTTTGTTGGGACTCGCAGAGGGCAGCCATGCTAGACTCCTGAGTGTAAGCACACTATTGAATCAGTAATAGTGTCAAGCCTTGGAGCCTCTCTTTGAGATGTGTCTCAATTTGGGCCGGTCCCTGGACCTCCTTTCCCACAGTCTCTTCTCCGTTTTTGTCCCTGCAGTTCTATTAGACAGGAACATTTGTGGATCAGAGTTTTGACTGTGGTATGGCAAACCTAGTCCTCCATTTGATGTCCTGCAGTTCTACTGGACTCCAGTAGAACAACAAAATCTGTCTCACCACTGTTGGGCATTTCATTTAAGGTCCCCCCTTTGAGTCTTGAGATTCTCTCAACTCTACCTGGTCTATACTACATTCTAGAGGATCAAGCCTACTTGATCTTTGTGAATGATCATATTGATATGTTCTTGGATTCAGTTTGGTAGAATTTTATTGAAAATTTTTGTATCGATAATCATAAGTGAAATGGGTCTGATATTCTCTTTTTTGGAGCGTCTCTGTGTAGTTTAGGTATCAGAGTAATTGTGGCATTATAGAATGAATTCATTGGTGTTCCTTCTGTTTCTATTTTATGGAATAGTTTGATGAATGTTGGTAATAGCTCTTCTTTGAAGATCTGGTAGAATTTTTCACTTCAGTCATCTGGCCCTGAGTTTTTTTTTCTTTTTTCTTTTTTTTCTTTTTTTCTTTTTTGGGTTGGGAGTTTTTTAATGATTTTTTTTCTATTTCCTTAGGGGATATAGGCCTGTTTAGAGAGCTTATCTGCTCTTGATTTAACTTTGTTACATGTTATCTGTCTAGAAAATTCATTCATTTTTTTTTCTAGATTTTCCACTTTTGTTAAGTCTAGGCATTTGTAGTAGGAACTGATAATTTTTTTCAAAATTTCCCAGTTTTTGTTGTTATGTCTCCCTTTTCACTTCTGATTTTGTAAATTTAAATACTGTCTCTGTGCCCTTTAGTTAGTTTGGCTAGGGGGTTATGTATCTTGTTGATGTTCTCAAAGATCAAGCTTTTGGGTTCTTTTTTGATTCCTTGTACCATTCTCTTTATATCTATTTGTTTGATTTCTGCCCTGAGTTTGACTGTTTCCTGCCTTCAACTCCTCTTGGTTGTGTTTGCTTCTTTATGCTCTAGGGCTTTCAGGTCTGCTGTTAAGTTGTTAGTGTAGTATCTCTGCAATTTCTTTACAGGGGCACTTGGTGTTATAAATTTTCCTGTTAGCATTGCTTTCATTGTTTTCCATAAGTTTGGGTACATTGTGCCTTCATTTTCATTGAAATCTAATACATCTTTAATTTATTTCTTCCCTGACCAATTACCATTGAATAGACTGTTGTTCAGTTTCCATGGATATGTGGCATTTCTGTTGTTATTGAAATCTCTAGCCTTAGGTATGGTGATCTGATAGGGTGCATGGGATTATTTCAATCTTCTTGTATCTGTTGAGGGTTGTTTTGTGACCAGTTATAGGGTATTCTGTATAGGGTACCATGAGGTGCTGAGAATATACATCCTTTTTTGTAGGGTGAAATACTCTGTATATATGTGTTAACTCCATTAGGCTCATAACCTCTATTATTTTCACTGTGTCTCTTTTTAGTTTCAGTTTCAATGACCTACATACATTGGTGAGAGTGTGGTGTTGAAGTCTCCTTCTATTATTGTTTGAGGTTCAATGGGTGTTTTGAACTTTAGTCAAGTTTCTTTTATGAATGTGGGTTCATTGCATTTGGTGTACACATGTTCAGAATTGAGACTTTCTTTTGGTGGATTTTTCCTTTGATGAATATGCAGTTCCTTCGCCATCCTGCTTGATATCTTTTGGCAGAAGGTCTATTTTATTGGATATTAGGATGACAAGTCTTTTTTGTTTCTTGGGAGCATTTGCTTGGAAGAATTTTATAATCATTAACTAGGATGTAGTATCATTGAGGTGTGTTTCTTGTATGCAGCAAAATGCTGGCTCCTCCTGTGTAGCCAGTCTGTTAGTTTTTTTTTTTTTTTTCTTAATTGGGGAATTTAGTCCATTTATATTGAGAGATACTAGAGATATTGAGAGATTGTTAGTTCTTGTTATGTTAGTTGTTGTAGGTGGCATTTTGTGTATGTGATTCTCTCCTTTTGGATTTATTGTCAGATGATTAATACTTTGTTTTTTCCTTGGTGTAGGTACGCTCCTTGTGTTGAACTTTTGCTTCTAGAATACTCTCTAGGGCTATATTAGTAGATAGATATTGTTTAAATTTGGTTTTATCATGGGATGTTTTGTTTTCTCCATGTAAGAAGATTGAGAGTTATGTACAATACAGTAGCCTGGGTTGGCATTTGTGTTTTTGTAGTGTCTTCATGACCTCTGTCCAGGCTCTTCTGACTTTTTAGGTCAGACTTTATATGTTTTCCCCCTTTTCTCTTACAGCATTTAATTTTCTTTCTTTGTTCTGTGCATTTAGTATTTTTATTACAATGTGCCAAGAGGATTTTCTTTTCTTGTCCAATCTATTTGGTGTTCTATAGGCTATGGTACATTTACAACCATCTATTACTTTAGGTTGGTAAAGCTTTCTTCAATGGTTTTGTTGAAGGCATTTTTTTGGTCCTTTGAGCTAGGAATCTTCCCTATTTTCTTTCTTATTATTCTTACATTGGTTTTTCTTATTGTGTTTAGTGTTTCCTGGATGGTTGGGAGTTTTCTCTGTTTTAAATTTTCTTTGAGCATTGTGTCGATATCTTCTAAGGTATCTTCTATGACTGAGATTCTCTCTTCTATCTCTTGTATTCTCTTGTTGATGCTTGCATCTGTAGTCCCTAACCTCTTTCCGAGGCTTTCCATTTCCAGGATTTCCTCCACTTATGTTCTTTAATGCTTCCACTTCCATTTTTAGGTCTAGTCCTGCTCATTCAATTCCTTCATCTTCTTGTTTGTGTTTTTCTATATTTCTTTAATGGATTTGTTTCCTCCTTAGGGCTTCCACCTGCTTTTCTGAGTTTTCAGTTATTTCTTTTAGTAAGGTATTTATATCCTCCCTAAAGGACTCTTTATCCTAATGAGATAGGATTTTAGGTTAGCATCCTGATTTTCAGGTGTTTTGGTGTATCCACGGCTTGTTGTGGTGGGAGAACTGGGTTCTGATAGTGCCAGAGTACTTTGGTTTCTGTTGTTTATGATCTTCTGCTTGCTTCTTGCAGTCTGGTTATATCTGTTGTTAACTGGCCTGGGTGTCGTTTTGTGAATCCTGCCATCAGTGTAACCTGGGTTGCTGCAGTTCTCCTCTATCCATGGGTGTAGCAGACCTCTTCAGAGGACTTCAGGCTATGTGGCCTTCAGAGGAGCAAACATGCTGATAGACTGCCCAGTCAAAAGTGGTAGGCCTAAAAGTGGATGGAGATCACGCAGGGTTTGGGGTGTGTGTGTTAAAGATGGGTCCCCAGTTTGCTAGGCTCTTCAGGATTACCAGCTGCTGTAGTTATCTGGGATGATTCCTTACCTGTGGGCCTGGCTATAGCAGATCTCTTGGGAGGCCTTCAGACTGCCAGGATATAGGGTCTTCAGAGGACCATGCTGCTAATCTGCTCTGATGGAAGGTGTGGGCCTTAAAGTAGGATGGTAAACTTCTAAGGGTTTCAAGTCTCTTGTCAGGTATCTCTTAAAGTTCTATGAAGCTTTTGACATCCCCCCCCCTTTTTGAATGCCATCCACAACTCAGCAATATGATCCCTTGGATCTCCAGCACTTATTAAGTAGTGCTGCCAGTTGGCTTGGAGCAACCTTTCCTGATTACATCATATCACCAAACACTGAGAGACTCACTTTTGCCCTGTCTAACATGCAGGTATCAGAATCTTCCTAGTTCAAAAATATCATCTCAGTTCAGAATTTATAAGGGAGTGGATGTCCTTTCTGCCTTGCTGCAGTCAATATTAAATGTAGGTGTTTGTTGATATATTTACAAAGTTAGCTTTCTAAAACACTTATTATAACAATCAATTTGTTATATACTGGACAACCTTTGCATGTGGAAAGTTAGATATGTGGTTACTGCATCTTCACAAATTTCTTCTCACAAACTGTGAAAAGGAAGCAATACAAATATTTTTGACAATCCTACAAATTCATCTTCTTATATGATTAACTTTGAGAAAAAACTTGATCATCGTGTTTGCATTAAGAATACTTTTGTGAAAGAATTTCTGTCTAGTACAACTACTTGAACAAATTTCAGCAACAATTGGTGGTATTTGATCAACATAAAGCATTGAGAATAAAATGTCATGAGTTGGGTCATGAGGTAGTATTCTGAGTTTTCTAAGAAACCACCTTGCTAGTAAGTGATATCTTTTGAGTTTTTGACCCTAGCCATTCTGATGGGTGTAAAATGTAACAGAAGAACTGTTTTGACTTGCATTTTTCTGATGAGTAAGGGCTTTGAACATTTCTTTAAGTGTTTCTCAGTCACTGGACATTCATCTGCTGTGCATTCTCTGTTCAGTTCTGTGTCCCCTTTTTAATTGGGTTATTTGTATTGTTGGTGTCTAACTTCTATTTTGGATATTTGCCCTCTGTCCCATGTAGTGTTGGTGAAGTTTCTTTCCTTATTTGTGGGTTGAGGATTTTTCCTTTTGTTAGTGTCCGTTCCTTTGCAGAAGCTTTTGAGTTTCATGAGGTCCAATTTAATAATTGTTGATCTTAGATCCCGAGTCATAAATATTCTGTTCAGGAAATTTTCTCTTGTACCAATGTGTTCAAGGCTATTTCCCACTTTCTCATCTATGAGATATATTGTATCCAGTTTTATGTTGAGTCCTTCATCCACTTGAACTTGAGTTTTTTGCACGGTGATAAGTATGAATCTATTTTCATTCTTCTACCTCCAATTACACCAGCACCATTTGTTGAAGATGTTTTCTGTTTTTCCATTGTATAGTTTGCCTTCTGGATCAAAAATCAAGTATCCACAGGTGTGTGGGTTTATTTCTGGATCTTCAATTCTTTCCATTGGTCAACAAGTCCATTTCTATACCAATATCATACAAGTTCTATCACTTTTGCTCTGTAATACAGCTTGAGATCAGGATAGTGATTCCTCGAGATATTCTTCTATTATTCAGTACTGTTTTGGCTATCTTGGGTATTTTGTTTTTTCCATATGAAGTTGACATTTGTTCTTTCAAGGTCTATAAAAATTGTGTTGGGGTTCTAATCAGGATGGCATTGAAATCTCTAGATTGCTTTTGGTTAGATGGCCATTTTCACTATGTTAATACTACCTGTATATCCATGAGCAATGAACATTTTTTCATCTTTTAATATTCTGCAGTTTCTTTCTTCAGGGACTTGAAGTTCTTACCATACAGAACTTTCATGTGCTTGGTTTGAGTTATACTAAGATATTTTATATTATTTGTGCAAATTTTAAAGGGTGCAGTTTCCCTAATATCTTTGCCTGTTTTTCATTCGTATAAAGGAAAGCTACTGATTTCTTTGAGTTAATTTGTATGCAGCCACTTTCTGAATGTATTTATCAGCTGTAGGATTTCTCTGGTAGAATTCCTGAGAGTCATTCTATATACTGTCCTATCATCTGTGGATGGAGATAATTTGACTTCTTTTTTTCCAATTAGCATTATCATGATGTCCTTTACTTGTCTTACTGCTCTATCTAGAACTTCAATTTCTACATTGAATAGATATGGAGAAAATGGGCAACCTTGTCTTTTCCCTGATTTTATTGGAATTGCTTAAGGTTTCTCTCCATTTAATTTGATGTTGCATATTTGCTTGATGTATATTGTTTTGGTTATGTTTAATTATGTGTACTGTATCCCTGATTTCTCTAATACCTTTAACATGAAGAGGAGCTGGTTTTCATCAAAGGCTTTTTAAGAGTCTAATGAAACAATCATGTGTTTTGTTTGTCTTGCAGCATGTTTTAATATGGTGGAATATGTTGATGGAGTTTTGTTTAATGAAGAGCCCTGTATTGCTGGGATTAAGCCTACTTGTTTATCCTGGATGATGTCTTTGATGTGTTTTGCATTCAGTTTGTGAGTATTTTATTGAGTATTTTTGCATTAATGTTCATATGAGAAATAGGTATGAAGTTCTCTTTCTTTGTTGAATCTCTGTGTGGTTCAAATTATCAGAGTGACTGTGTCCTGACAGAATGAGTTTGACAATGTTTTTTCTGTTTCTACTTTGCAAAATATCTTGAGTATTGGAATTAGCTCTTCTTGCAAACCCTGAGTTTTCATAGGTTGGGAGTCTTTTATTGACTGATTCTATTTCCTTAGGGATTATGGAACTGTTTAAATAGTTTAATCTTTACTTATCTTTGGTAAGTGTTTTCTGTCTAGAAAATCATCCATTTTGCTATGATTTTCCAATTTTGTGGACTACAGTCATTTGATGGAAGACCTAATGATTCTCTGAACTTCCTCAAAGTCAGTTGTTATGTCTCCCTTTCATTACTGACTTTGTTTATTTGGATACTGTCTCTGTGTCTCTTGCTTAGTTTGGCTAAGTGTTTGTTTATCATGTCGATCTTGTAAAAAAAACAAACACACAAACAAACAAAAAACCAGCTCTTGGTTTTGTTGATTCTTTGTATTGTTTTCTTTGTTCCTAACTGGTTGATTTCATCCCTGATTTTCATTATTTCCTGCCTTCTACTCCTCTTTGGTATGTGTGCTTCTGGTTTTTTTTTTGTTTTGTTTTTTTTTGTTTTTGCTAGAGATTCCAAGTGTACTTTTAAATTGCCTATATTAGAACATTCTGTTTGTTTTTGTTTTTTGTTTTGTTTTGATTTTTTGTTTTTTTATTTTTTTGTTTGTTTTTTCAAAACAGGGTAGCCTGGCTGTCCTGGAACTCACTCTGTAGACCAGGCTGGCCTCGATCTCAGATATACACCTGACTCTGCCTCCCAAGTGCTGGGATTAAAGGCGTGCACTACCACTGCACTGCTAGAACATTCTTTTTTTGTTATGGATTTACTTAGGGCTATCAACTTTGCTCTTAAGAATGCTTTCATTGTGTCCCATAAATTTGGGTATGTGTTTGTCTTCATTTGTATTGAATTCTATAAAGTCTTTAATTATTTTTTTCTCCCCTTCTCAGAAATGATTGAGTTGTCCAATCTCCAAGTGTGTCTAGGATTTCCAGGTTTTCTGTTGTTGAAGTCCAACTTTAATCCACGGTGTTCTGATAAGATATAAGGTATTACTTCAATTTTCATGTATCTGTTGATGCTTGCTTTTGAGTGACTACATGGTTTATTTTGGAGAAGAATCCCTGAGGTTCTAGGAAGGAATTAGAATGTTTTGTGTTTGGGTGGGATAATCTATAGATGTCTGTTAGGTCCATGTGATTCACAGTGTCTGTTAGTTTTGTTATCTCTCTGTTCAGATTTTGTTAGGATGACCTGTCAATAGGTGAGAGTGGGTTGTTTAAGTCTCCCACTCTTTATGGGTAGGATTTGATATGTGATTTAAGCTTTAGAATTTTTTTTTTATTTTACAAATGTGGGTGCCCTTGTGCTTGGGGCATAGATGTGCAGAATTGAGATATCATCTTTTGAGATTTTTTTGATGTTTATGAAGAGTTCTTCCCTGTCTCTTTTAATTAATTTGGGTTGAAAGTCTATTTTAATAGACATTAGCGTGGAAACTACAGCTTGCTTTTTGGCCCAATTGCTTGGAAAACTTTTTTGCAAGCCTTTCCTCTGATGTAATGTCTTTCTTTATGGATGAAAAGTGTTTCTTGTTTGCAGATCCTGTTTTTGCATCTACTCTGTTAGCCTGTGTCTTTTCATTGTGGAATGTGTCCATTGATGTTGAGAGATATTAATGACCAGTGATTGTTACTTCCTGTTACTTTGAGGTGATTGTGATGATTTGCATATTCTCAGCCCAGGAAGTGGCACTATTAGAAGGTATTGCACTTTTGGAATAGGTGTGGCCCTGTTGGAGTGTATGTGTGTGTGTGTGTGTGTGTGTGTGTGTGTGTGTGTGTATATATATATATATATATATGGCTGTTGGCTATATATGGCTGTTGGCTATAAGACCCTTATCCTAGCTGCCTGGAAGCCAATATTCTGCCAGTAGCTTTCAGATCAAGATGTAGAACTTTCATTATCTCCTGCACCATGCCTGACTGGATGCTGCCATGTTCCTGCCTTGATGAAAATGGACTGAACCTGTAAGCTACCCCCAATCATATGTTATCCTTATAAGAGTTGCCTTGATCATGTTGTCTGTTCACAGCAGTAAAACCCTAATTAAGAGAGTGGTATGTGTTTGTGAGTGTGTGTGTGTGTGTGTGTGTGTGTGTGTGTGTGTGTGTGCTTCCCATGATTTTGATGTTATGAAATTACTCATTTCCTGTGTTTTCTTTGATGTAGTTATCCTCCTTGAGTTAGAGTTTTCCTGTTAGTATTTTCTATGTGGCTGGATTTGTGGTTAGATATTGTTTGAATTTAATTTTTCTTGTAATATCTTGCTTTCTTCTTCAATGGTACTTGAGAGTTTTGTGGGCTATAGAGGTCTAGGTTGCATTCCTGGTTTTTAGAACTTGCACTATATCAGTCCAGGCCCTTCTGTCTCCTAGAATCTCTGTTGAGAAGTCAGGTATGATTCTGATAGGCCTGCCTTTGTATGTTTCCTGACTTTTTTTTTTTTATCTTAATTCTTTTAAAATTTGTCTTTCTTCTATTGGCTTTGTTTTTTGATTATTAGATTGCAGGAAAATTTTCTTTTCTTGTCCAGTCTAAGTGGTGTTCTATAAGCTTCTTGTATGTGTATAGTCATCTATTTCTTTGGGAAAATTTTCTTCTTTGATTTCATTGAGAATATTTTCTAAGCCTTGGAGCTGGGACTTTTCACCTTCTTCTGATCCTATTATTCTTATATTAGGTCTTCACATGGTATTTCAAATTTCCTGGATGTTTTGTGTCAGGAAGTTTTTAGATTTAATATTTTCTTGATTGATGTACCAATGCTTGAGATTCTCTCTTCTAATGCTGAGGTTCTCCTTTCCACGCCTGTCTTATGTTGGTGATACTTGCATCAGTTGTTGCTACTCTCTTCCATAAGATTTCCACCTCCAGGTATTCCTCACTTTGTGTATTCTTCGTTATTTCGATTTCTGCTGTCAGGTCTTGCATATTTTTATTCATTTCCACCACCTGTTTAATTGTATATCTTTCAGGGATTTATTTGATTCCTCCTTAAAGACCTCTACCTGTTTGATTGTAGTCCCCTGTATTTATTTAAAGGATTTATTCCTTTCCCTTTTAAAGGCTTCTATCATCCTTATAAGATATTATTTAAGGCCATTTGCCTGTGCTTCCATTGTGTTAGAATATTCAGGCTTTGCTGTAGTAGGATAGCTGTGCTCTGAATGTGTCATATTGCCCAGATACTTGTTGATTGTGTTCTTTCCAAGGGCCTTTAGCTAACTGGATACCTTTGGAAGCTAGATGTTCCTGTTGTACTAGGTATTGGAAGGCAGTTAATCTCGATGGTCTTGGTAGTCAGTTTATGATCAGTAACCTTGGGCTGTGTGGTTACAGATCAGCAGTTCTGTATGGCTCAGGAGCCGCAGGTCTGATTAATGTGAGCTGAGATCCCACCTGCTCAGGGCAGGTTTGCATTTTTCAAAGGACTTAGTATTCAGGGAAGATAGGTGGGAGAAGCATATCTTTCATGTGTGGTTCTGTATCCACAGGTCTGATGAAGGTAGGCAGAGAGGTTGGGGGAGGCAGTGGGAGGGGGAGGGGATAAGGGTTTTCCAAAATGGAGACCTCTAAAGGGGGAAACATTTGAAATGTAAATAAAATATCAAAAAAATAATAAAAGTAAAAATAAAGAAATAAAGTGAACTTGTACCAATTGAACCTGGAAGGAAGTATCTGTATCTTCCCCTTGTGGTCATCTCAGGTTACAACCAAATGGTCCCCAAAAACGGAACTTTTGGGCTTGAGACAGGTTTTTGTAGTCTCAGCCAGACATGGTGGCACTCACATTTAATATCATCACCAGAGAAACAGAGGAAGACAGATCTTTGTGAGATGATGGCCAGCCTGGTCTACATAGTGAGTTTCATGTCAGCCATAGCTGATACGCTCTCCCCCACTAAAGAAAGAAAGAAATAAGGGAAGGATGAAAGAAAGAATTAATATTTGAAAATTTCTTTTGGTTAATGTAGGCTGCATCATTTCCAATGTATAAATCAGAACATAAATTAGAAAAGTACAGGGATCAATTGTTGTGAGATGTATTTTTGTACCCTGAGTGGGTGCAATTGGCAATTCGCAAAGCTGTAAGACACACATCCATCCCAGAAATTATGCTCCCAGGTGTTTGCTGTAAAATTTTATCCACATACATGAGCACAGAATGCACATGGGATTGGTTTATCAGCATTGGGAGTGGGTATGGTCTGTGTGAGTGTGCATTTGCAAAGAGAGTCAGGCAGATCTTTGTGAGATGGTGGCCAGCCTGGGCTCCATAGTGAGTTTCAGGTCAGCCAGTGCTGATACACTCTCCCCAACAAAAGAAAGAAAAAGAGAAAGAAAGAAAAAAAAGAAAGAAAGAAGGAAGGAAGGAAAGAAAGAAAGAATCAATGGTCAAAATTTTCTTTTGGTTATTGTAGGCTGCATCATTTCCAATGTATAAATCAGAATATAAATTAGTAAAGTACAGGGATCGATTGTTATGAGATGCATTATTGGACCCTGAGTGGGTGTGACTGGCAAGTGGCAAAGCTGTAAGACACACCTCTGTCTCAGTAAGTTTGCTCCCAGGTGTTTGCTGTAAACATATCCACATGCATGTGCACAGACTGTACATGGGCTTGGTTTACCAGCATTCATCATTGCTCCAATCAGAACCAACTGAAATCTCTAGCAATCAGAGAATGAGAATACTTCCTAGCAACTATGAACAAAGTTTGTCTAAAGCCAATGGAAATGGACCTCAAGGAACACACACAAACACTACACACACACACACACACACACACACACACACACACACACCATACACACACACACCATATACATGCAAATGCACACTCACACAGACCATACCCACACTCCCAATACATACATGTGAAGACACACTACATATTCACACACACCTATGTACATACACACACACACACACACACCATACTCACACACCACATATACACGCACATACATACATACCACTAAACACACACAAGCACACACATGCACACATTCATGCACGCAAATATCCCATATACATATACATGCAAATACATGCTTACACACTCCATACACATACACACATGCATATATATATATATATATATATATATATATATATATATATATACATATATACACACATGAACATATACTCACACCTGCTCACACAGAAACTCCAATATATGCACACCATACACATGTATATTGTATACACAAATACATACCATACACAAGCACACCCTATACACAGAGACACACTATACAATTATGCACCCCAACACATACATGTCATCCAACCATCCAACACACACATACACATACACTCTCTCTCTCTTTCACACACACACATACACACAAAAACACACACACACCATTCATACATTCATACATATACATATATAAACACATGCATACACATAGACATACAGAGAGAATGTGAGAGAGAGAGAGAAAGAGACAGAGACAGAGACAGAGACAGAGAGACAGAGTTAGAGTTGAGGTCTTATATAGGGCAACCTGGTCTCAAAATTACTAGTAGCCAAGGATGAACATGAATGTCTGCATGTGTGTGAGTATGCATGAATGTGTCTCTGTGTATGGGAATGCATGTATGATTTCATTTGTGTGTGTGTGTGTGTGTGTGTGTGTGTGTGTGTGTGTGTGTCTGTCTGTGTGTGTGTGTCTGTGTGTGTGTGTGTGTGTGTGTGTATAAGTGGACCTTTCCATATGTATACATGCATGTAGGGGTCAACGTTGGGTGCCTTCTTCAGTCACACTCCACCTTCTGTATTCCCACAGTTCTCTCTCTAAACCTGTCTAGACCATCTTTCAGGAAAGCACCAGGGTCCTCCTATGTCTGCTTCCCCAGTGCTGGGATTACAGCAAGGGCTGCCATCCTCAGCTTTTATGTGAGTACTTGGGATCTGAACTTGGGTACCCATGTTGATGCTGCAGTGCAAGAGCTTTACCTACTGAGACATCTCTCTAGCTCCAAAATACTAGGTTCTGTGTAGAGAATGCCTAATCTCTGAGAAGACTTCAAGAGAAAAAAAGAAAAATTATGTAAAAACATAAACAGGGAATTGATAGACAAGAGTTGTAAATGGCTCCTCACCACAAGGAAAAGTGATCATCTTTGTTTACCATGTGAGAAGCCCATGTTCAAAAGGAGGTCAACATGCTACAATGTGTGGATGCAGGAAAAGCCAGGATTGTTTGTGCTGGTAAATGTGTTTGAGAAGAAAGGAATTATAAACTAAAGTTAACTGTGGATTTCCCCAAAACGCATCATGGCCTCTGTGGTGGTTGAAAATGCTTAGCTCAGGAAGCGGCACTGTTAGGAGGCATGACCTTATTGGAGGAGGTTTGTCACTGAGGCTGGGCTTTGAGACCATCCTCCTAGCTGCCTGGGAGACAGCCTCCTCCTCATCACTTTCAGTGTAAGGTAAAGAAATCTCAGCACCGTCTCTAGCACCATGCCTTCCTGCATGCTGCCATCCTTACTGCAGTGATGATAGTGGATTGAACCTCTGAACATGTAAGCCACCCCCAATTAAATGCTGCCCATTATAAAAGTTGCTTTGGTCATGGAGCCTCTTCACAGCAATAGACACCCTAACAAGACAACCTTTATACTGAATCCTTGGAACTATCACATCAGTGACTGAGGAGGAGCCTTAGGAACAAATGCAGAATAAGCCTGTGACAAAATGAAGCACATGTTCACACATGAAAAGAACCATGCACCACACTGTGAATAAATAGAATGTTGCAAAACTAAATCACAACCTTACATTACATTGTAAGTAAATGGGAGGCCCCTACTTTAATAGAGAACAGAGACAATCCACACCACATGGGGCCTTTGGGTGTCAATAGTAAGGCCAGAGTACTACCCAGATGGTGACAGAGATGACAGGCTGCCCACATGCAGGATGAGGGAGCTAACATGTGTGCCTAATTAAAACAAAGGATTACAACCAATCCCCAATAGACTTGCTGTCAACAAGTAGTGGATTTGTGATGAACAAATTACATCATTTTACTTAAAGTGGGAGTGATGTTGGTATTCCACTGGAAGAAAGATTCAACTCTTTGCAGCTGCAGAGGTGTCTCAGTGCCCAAGCACCAGATGCAGGAGAATGGGAACCTGCTCTGAGCTCCCAGCACTGAGGTAAACATCAGGGGTGGTTTTATGCATAGCTGTAATCTCAACACTGGGAGAGGCAGACACAGGAGGATTGCTGGGGCTTGCTGGCTGCCAGCCTACTTCCAGGCACATTGAAAGACTCTCTCACAAGGGAACAAGGAGGCAGAGAAGGAAGAGGACATCTGATGTCTGCCTATTGAACATAAACAGTTGCAAGCACGTTTATACATACAAAACACACATGCATGTATTGGTGAGTTGTTAATCTACTTAAGCTTCTGGGTTGGTATATGTGTGCTGCACCTGCCCAAGAGCTCAAGATTCATGAATGAAAACACACATGTCAGCTCAGTTTTTAATCTGCCTATCTAGCTCAGTGGCTGAGCACTTGTAAACATTCATGCACATAGCGCATACTTCCCTTTGATATTCCTGAGTTATCATTTTCTAAATCTATTTTTTCTTTGGTTCCCCAGAACCAAAGGAGAGAGTGGACCTTAGGGATGTTACTATGGATGCTTTTATATTGGCAGGCTTTTAACTCTGTTCTCTCTGCTCCCCTGTCATGGAAATCCTGTCTGTCCCCATCCCCTCAGTCCCTTGCCTGCACAATCTACAAGTATCACTTCCATCTCCCTGCCTAGTCATTGGCTAAATGGAAATTCTTTATTACAAATCAAAGTCAGCTGAGACAGAGACCCTCAGTATTAGGGAGTATGCCTTTTGAGAGCCAAATTAAGATGAAGCATTAGAATCAATCCCCGACATCTCACTCTTTATGTCCAATAAAAAAGGCTCTTTTCTCAAATATAATTTGTGCATAACCACAGCAATTATGTAAATTAAAAACTATGATGTATAATTAACATCCAGTCCATCACATTGTCAATTAGATAAAGTATTCGCCCAGCCATCATGACGTAAAGAGTTTATAATTCTATGCATGTATTATGTTCTAACTTTAAGTTGCATTTCCATCAGAAAACCAAAATATTCTATATCATCTTCCTTAGGAGTAAACCACTTAAGTTTAATTATGAAACTATAACCAGTCTTCAACCCCATTAGAAATCTGAGAATGTATTAAATATTACGTAAATACACAGGAAACACAAAATCATAGCCTCTAAATCTTAATCAAATTGTAGGGACATCTGACAACCTGGACCTTCCCATATTTCTCAAAACGTTGGAGCACCTGTCTTCAGAGTTCTGGCCCAGAATCACCTGACACATTTAGATGAAGCTGGAGTAATGATGGACTATTTTGTTCTGTCTTGGCACAGCTGAACTATCAACTATCCTGCACCATATGTCCTTTCATGTACAGTATTTTTTTTCCTGTAAATGAGTGCAGCAATTTTGTCCAGTGGCTACCTTGGATAACTGGAGCAACTCCATATGGAGGTTTTCATGCTCAATTTCTTCTTTAAACTGTGAAGGAGGTACTGTCAGGAGCAAACATGTCTCTGTTCAAATGATCTTTAGTAACGAAATAACATGAAATATCATATTCTGTGATTTTCTCTACCTATGTAAAGATTATCGGAACTGTTAAACTTTGGTAATTCTTAATTGTTTCTATTTGAATAATATTAAAAACAGTTGATTATAATTAAATCAGAATCTAATATAACCATGTGCTTATTATCTGGCCCTGAAGTTGTATTACTTAATCACTGTAAACAGTTTCTAATATCAAATAAGGATGACAGGGTCTAAGACTTATATATCTAAATGAGTTGTATAGGCAAAATGCGTATCTAAGAGTAACAATATTAATTCAAATTTTTTGTTAAGAAAAGGAATCTATACCAATGAAAACCTTAAATTTGCATCAATCAATAAATTCTTTACTAAATGTAAAGTTATAACTTCAATTTGTATCAATTATAAAGATTTCTAACAATGTAAAAATGTGGTTATATAATGCTTTGGACAGGAACCAACAGTCACTATTCCTTAATATCTCTTAACATCAATGGACTGAATTCCCCAATAAAAAGACATAGACTGACAAACTGGATCCATAAAGAGGACCCAGCATTTTGCTGCATTCAGGAAACACACCTCCGGGATAAAGACAAACACTACCTCAGAGTAAAGGGCTGGAAAACAAGTTTCCAGGCAAATGGC
>CM052701.1:3939175-3960147 GCA_028551405.1 Uromys caudimaculatus
AATTAATTAAAAAAAAAAGAAAAGAAAAAAGGAACTGTACAAAAGAACCTTAAAATGCAAAATATGACCACACTGACTACAAATATGGGTACTTCTGCAGTATGACTTCTTCTCATGATATTTGAGAATACGGCTACATGCAAATGGTTTACCAATTGCTTATTCATAGGATTCTTGTCCAGTATGTGTTATGTATTTGTGGATAACTGTGTTGTAAAAAGGCCTTATCACAGTAATACTACATTTGGAACATGAACCAGTGCAAACAGAAAACATTTCTACTTCCCTAATTCTCATAAAGATTTTCAGAAGTTTGCAGTGGTAAATTACCACAACAATGTTGGGAAACTAATTCTTTATAAACCTTTAGCACATTTAGAATGTCTACTCAAAGTGGGATGATCTGCATATCTTCTAATTGTTCTGGAAAAGAGAAAGGTAGGTTGCTTCTTTCAATATCCCTATGCTCACATGGCTTGTATCCCATCATGACCTATGACATCCATATTAAAAGAAGAATAACAAGTGAAAGGGCTCCACATTACATTCACACAATTTGACTTTCTTTCATAATAGAAATGTGGTAGAGATTAAGGTTTCTCCACAAAACCATTTTTGAATCTCACAAACTGTCCATTTCACTACATTTAGCAATAGTATGAGAATTACATCGTTAAACACAAATTTACTATGGACTATTTGCTTCTTACAATTTTTTTCGACTTACACTTATTACCTAATTAAAGTCTTTCCCTTTGTAATAGCTAACTGGTATAAGACTGAACAGTCTTGCATTTCTACATCATGGCTCTGCTGGGCTTGATTCAAATAGTGACATATCTCTTAAGACATGGTTTCTGTGCCTTTGAACTTAAAGGAATGCCTTGTAAACACAAACAGAAATCATTTCTACTTCCTTAATTCTCATAAAGATTTTCAGAAGTTTGCATAGACATACATGGTTTTGTGAGATTTAATAATCATCCATAACTTTAAGAGTGTTTATTTAACCCATCAGTTTTCTTTTTTGTTGTTGTTGTTGTTGTTTTGTTGTTGTTTTATTCGAGAAAGGGTTTCTTTGTGTAGCCCTGGCTGTCCTGGAACTTACTTTGTAGACCAGGCTAGCCTCGAACTCAGAAATCCACCTGTCTCTGCCTCCCAAGTACTGGGATTAAAGGCGTGCACCACCAGTGCCCGGCCCATTGGTTTTCTTTACAACTTGTAGCACATATTAAATTTCTTCATAGGAATTTTCTTATCAGCTTGCACATGAAAATTACCTTCCATGACTTTTAGAATATTGAAAATGTTCTTCAATAGTATTGTCCTCCCAAATGTAGCCTAAAATATGGTACCAGAGAAAATATGTTACATTATTGGAAACTAGGCAACATTTAAGTTACTAACTTGAGTGAAATTTAGAATGATGACTGATTTATTCAACTCATTCTTCCTCATTCTCAACTGAAATTTAAAAACCAAATAACAGTAACAAGGAAACAGTTGTGCCTACATTTTAAAAAGTAAATAAAAAATCACTGTATTACCTATAGCTGTGAGATTCCTATAGGTCTCTAGCATCACACCTTTGTAGAGACTCTCTGAGAAGCATCCAGCAAAGCCCATTCTTCTGGAGTGAAGTTCACATGCACATCATCATAGGTCACTACATCCTAAAAGATCCAATACATGGGTATATAAGAAAGCATGATATCGACAACAGTGTAAATGTGGACTTCAAAATGAATAGTTGCTGACTGACCTGCCCATCCACATAGGACTTTTTATCCAGTAAGTAAACGGACTTTCACAGTGGAACAACAATGCTGCTAGACCTTCCCCAGTTCTGTTCCCTGAGACCCAATACTCAAGGGTGCCCTTAAGACTGCAGTTTCTTCTCACCCGTCTATGCCTCCTGTAGATAAAAAGACAATTTCCATCTCCCATTCCGTTATTGACCCATGTCTGTGTCTGAGCCCCCAACTATGGGCAGACACCTCATTCTCAACCACAGGCCAGTCCGCCAGAAGACTAAGCTATGTCTAAAGACCCAGCTCACTATCTGTTAGCCTAGACACAATTTTCATAGTTGCCCAAAGCACTGTAATACAGTATCAGGGAAAGCTTCCTCTGCCCTTTCCATCCAATGTCCAGGGCAGCCATCTCTGCTTCATCAAATTCATACAGTAACAACAGTAAAAAACAGTTAAAAAAAAAACCAGTTAAAAACTGGCTATGAATTTTAAAGCAAGATCAGTTAACGGGAGGGAAATGGAAATAAAAAGAAGAAATAAAAGGTAAAGGACATCACTGCTTCTAGGTATGGTGGAGTAGAAAGTTTATTATACACAAATAAGAGAACATAGACAGAGCTAGGGATATCTGGGATAGTCCACTGAAGACATGACCTTGAACCTTGTAGAGAGAGGAAGGAGGGGAGAAGGAAGAATCAAACAAGGAGATCAGAATGCTTAATGATAGATGAAAAAGACCATTTACAAAATGCTTTGATTACATAAAGAATGGCAGCTGGAAGACTGGCAGAACGACTTCTGGGATAGAGGGTGAGATACGACAACAATATGCTGTAACAGGTAGGGACTAAGATCTGCTAAGAGAACCAGACAGCCAGGTGTACGTGGATTTGTTAAATAAGCCCCTCATCTATTTGTCCCAGGATTTCAAACTTAATACTGGGGAGAAGGAAAAGGAAGAAATGATGTAATTACACCCTCCAAGATTATCTTTAAAAGTTAAAATACACTTTATGGTCCGACACTTTTCAGGGACTAAACGTATGTACTAGAGTGCACCAAGTAGTACTCACATCTTTTCTCTTGCATTGTGCATTTTCAAATAGGAATAATAACTTTCCTGCTAGGCACAACCGCACCAGTTTGTCTAGATTTTCTTTTGTTTGAACTAGTGAATATACAGAAATTTGGTTTCTAGAAATAAGTTCAGTTCCTCATTCAGATTCGTGATTGCTCTGACCCGTGAACAGCCCCAAGAGGGCCAGTTTGGAATTTTACTGATTGTCTAAAATTGATTACTGGCTACTCATGGCTAATGCCAACTACTGCCAAAGCAGAAAGGCCTCACCTTCCTTCTCTCTCCTCCTCTTCTGTGTAGCGATTATGCCAGCTGCAAAGTTGGTCAGTGAACTCAATTATTACACAAGTCCCTCTTTATTTGTAATTCCCTCACCCCCAATCAAGGAAGGTTGGACAGCATTCATTCACTGAGCATTTTCTTCTCACTGGCCAGTTAGAGCCCAGTTTGAAAGGGGGAGCAGGACTGTCTTCTAAGCAGTGGGCAGCAGAGGCAGGATTAGGTGTTCAATCAAGTCTTAACTAGATGGCCTAAGGAAAGGCTGAGCTATAGTAGATGTTGCTCTAAACAAACAACTCTTTAGAAACAGGAAAGAAATTCTTTAAAGACTGGAAAACATTGGAGAATAGAAACAAGTAAGAGATCAGAGGACATATGCACAAAGAAAAGGAAATTTAAAAAGTATACCAACAATTGACTTTTAAAAAGTATAATTGAAAAAACATATCAGTGTACTGAATATTGGTGTACTGAATTTGAAAAAGAGCAGACCCATCCTGGTATTGGCATGGCATTAAGATAGTGTTTGACCTTGTTTGTCCCTATGTGTAACATTAGCTGCAGAGATCTATGTGAGGACACACGCAGCTACAGCTAATGGCACATGGTTTAAATTTCTGAGCTGACTTAAATGCGTCAGTAAGGATTGCTCATATCTATATAATACAGGTCCTAAAATGGAAATTCATTATCCACTGGCTCAAGCTAACCTGCCCAAATTAAACACTCACCAATCTGGTTTTATTTAACCACATGCATAAATTAATACAATCTGTGAAATTACAAAATCATCCACACTACCTGAATCAGGTCCTTCTCCTTAATGGTGACCCCTGCAGTATACTCCCATTTACTTCGGTCTGTGATCTAGCTCTTGTCTGCACTGTTTTCTTTGACAGTGTACACAGAAAACTGTTCCTCCAGTTCTCATCCTGCTAAGTATATTTCTACACACAAGCCCCTGCTGCAACGGTGTTGTCCAGATGCAGCCAGATAATAAAGTTATTCAGAGGCCACAGCCGGATCTAAGGAGAGACTAGGTCCACAAAGGACCTCACAGGTGGCCCCTTCTGGCAGGCTGATGCTTACCATCCAGCCCCTGATAAGACCTAGGACACAGGCATCCTTTGCTAAGCCACTTGCTCCACCTCTTTGTGGGAGAATACACTGCACTTACCATGTCTGGAGTTCTGAGGTTTCCTTAGCTACCCTCACAGCACCCAAGGGAGACACTAAGAACAAATCACACAGAAACACCCAGGTCAGCTGAGTTACTGAGAGGAACTTGCAGGCTTGGTACCCGGAAGAGCTGCTTCCTCTTCTGACTGGCAGCTCCGTGTGGAGGTTCTCATTGGCTACTGAGTCTTGAGTGACATGAGCACCACCCTTAGGGATAGAGTGTGCTGCAGGGACACAGCATAGTGGCTCCAGCCTGGGCCAATCTTTTTCCAGATCCGCAGATTTGCAGTTCAGTAGCACTAGTGCCTTTCCTCCAATAGCTTACCTGTCTGTCCTCCCGCCAAGCCCCTGGGAGGAGCTAAGATTCCTGATCCTTGCTGCTCTCCTGTCTGCTTCTCCCCTTTGTGGGCAGTGCCCTTGTGTGTGCTGCTTTGCAAATTTGGAGCTTGCCTGAGCTCCAATTACAGAACTCAGGATGCACTTCCCCTTCTTCCTCCTGGAGTCAAGCTGGAGAGCTTGCATACCCATTAATCAGCTTACATTGGAGTTACCAATCTGTCCACAGTCAGACAGGTGTCAGAATATTAACAATTAAAGGGAAATTTGAGGAAACAAGATTTAGTTTTGTGGCTTCAGGCTGGGTTCAGGTAAACTGCAAGTACTTTCCACTGGATGGTTATGAGACAAGCCTCAGAGCAAAGCAGGAAATATATGGTAGACACTGCGGAGCACTCTTGTTAATAAGCATATTGTCCTCAGTGGGTCAGTAAAACAAACATAACAGCTAACCCACAGCTATATTAGTAAATTTTCTCCAGATGAACAGAGCTGATAGAATGAATCTCTATTATGTGGAAAATAGATTTGTTAGAATAAATAAACCACAGACTTATTTCAACTAATTTGTTCAACTAGTCCAACAATGGCTGTCTCCCAGTGGAAAGTTAAAGAATACAATAGTGGTCCAGTCCTTGTGACTCAATGTTTCAGCTGGTCTTCAGTGTATACCTGAATTTCCAAAAAAAAAAAAAGTACTTGCTAGTCAGAGGTAGGGCAAGAACACAAAGAGAAAGACCTAACAGCTCCAATGTCCTCTATATATGTAGGGTGTCACCAGAAGATATAATCTAAATTACAGGTGGCTCTTATAACCTCCAAAGACTCATATTAAAAACACTTTTCTCAGGTCCAAAACTATAATTAATAAAAATACCTCCCAGTACCCAACTCTTTGAGTTTTAGTTAATTCCAGATGTGGCCAATTTGACTACCAAGAATAGCTAGCACAACAGACAAGACAAAACAGCTGGGAAAGATTTTTTGCCTGTGGTAATGTCTTTCTTCAACAAAGGAAACAGGGAGATTTTACTTCTGGAATCTGTACATATTCATACATAGGTTTACCTACTTCTTTGCATGCCAAATTAAATCTTCCTCTGAACATGGTCAGATATTAAAGCAGAGATATTTAAGGGCATTTTTAGTTCAAAGTCATCCAGAAACAATGTAAATTATAAAAATTGTGGACAGAAATGCCTCTGGAAAGTTCATCTTGTGCTACAAGGGCTTAACTGAAAATCAAGTAAATGACACTGCGAAACTAGATTGCTCAGGCACCAGTCCTACCTGTTAATCATGATCTGTGATGTAACAAATAAATGCATCAATGCCACAATTTTCACAGATACAAAGGATAGAGAACACAAATTCAGAAAACCTCAAGGAAAAGAAAATGTTTCAGCATGGTGGACACTGTTCTTTTAGGAACTCTATTTGTCTCAGAGCTATGAGGTCATTGTATAAACACACACACACACACACACACACACACACACACACACACACACACACATCCCTCTGTTGGGACAGAACTTACTATATATTTCTTTCTATCTATCTATCTATCTTTCTTTCTTTCTTTTGATTTTTTTTGTTTGTTTGTTTTGTTTTTTCGAGACAGGGTTTCTCTGTGTGGCCCTGGATGTCCTGGAACTCACTCTGTAGACCAGGCTGGCCTCGAACTCAGAAATCCACCTGCCTCCGCCTCCCGAGTGCTGGGATTAAAAGCATGCACCACCACTGCCCGGCTATCTATCTATCTTTCTATTCAATCAGGACATGGCATTGTAAAACTTTTACCAAGAATATCCTATTCGCTGGGCGGTGGTGGCTCACGCCTTTAATCCCAGCACTCGGGAGGCGGAGGCAGGTGGATTTCTGAGTTTGAGGCCAGTTTAGTCTACATAGTGAGTTCCAGGACAGCCAGGGCTACACAGAGAAACCCTGTCTCGAAAAACCAAAAAAAACCAACCAAACAAGAATATCCTGCTTCACGTTTGTGTAAACAGTTCTTACCATTTATTCTCTACCTTGTGAATAAATGCTGATCAACCAATGAGTGGGCAGAATCAAAGAACAGGGTGCAATTTCTACTAGCAAGAGGGAAGAGAGAAGGAGAGCACATGTGCCATTTTGATAGATTCTGAAATGAGCCATGAAAAGGGTGTCTGAGGAGCCGGATCAGTAATAATGTGCAAGTGTCATAGGATGGGGTTTGGAGGTAGCCAGATTAGCAGAGAAGGTAAGGATGGACCAGTTAATTGCACAGCTATTAAGGTACAGTTTAAATAAATTTTGGTTTTGCTATTCAGGTACTGGGGACAAACACAAGGTAAAGAAAAACTGCTGCCAGATTAATACTCTGTTTACATGTATGTTAAAATTAATTCATAACCACATATATGAATGTATGATAGATATGTGTGTGTGTATAAATATATTTTAAACCTCTCTCTCTCTCTCTCTGTGTGTGTGTGTGTGTGTGTGTGTGTGTGTATGTATGTGTGTGTGTTTGCACGTGTGTGCACCCATAGAGGCCAGACAACCACAGGAGGTGTCTGGGACTGGAATTAGAGCAAAAGCAATTTCTAGAGATGGAACCTGAATCCTTTGTAACAACATCAATTGCACTTAACTTCTTAGATATCCCTCTACTGAGTCTTTTAATTTATTTTTATACTTTCTTTCAATATTATTTATTTAAGGTATATGAGAACACTGTACCTGTCTTCAGACACAGCAGAAGAGGACATCAGATCCCATTACAGATGATTGTGAGCCATCATGTGGTTGCTGGGAATTGAACTCAGGACCTCCGGAAGACCAGTCAGTGCTCTTAACCATCAAGCCATCTCTCCAGCCCCTATTTTTATACCTTTTAATTAAAATGTATTACATCACTTCTTCCCTTTGCTCCTAAAATCTTTCCAGTCTATGTTTTCCTACCTAAGTATGAGTGAATGAATATGTTCAAATATATAAATAAAGCATGCTGAGTCTGTTTCAGTTGGTTGTGTGCATATGGTTTCAGGATGAACCAATTGCGTTGACTGCATTGAATATCCACTGAGGGAGTTCAGGTTTTCCCGAGACTAACTGTCCCACTTGCAGGAAAGGTTAATGAGCAGCAGGTTCTTAGGGGCACAGAGGTCCTTGCAAACAAAGGTTACTAGGGAAACCAGGAATGCCAAACACACAGGGTCCTCTTCCCAATGATGGACATATAATACCTACTTTTAGTGTGAAAGGCTGGGAGTGGATTTTATTAATGACCTGTTGACCCCTTTGCCATCTCTGGAAGCAAACCTCACCTATCTTTTGCTACAGAGGTAGACCTAACTAGCCCAAACTCCCCCGAATGATTATCTCACACTCTTTCTTCGCAAGACTCTTACACATCCTTAGGAGAGATACCACATGTAGTTTGTGGTTAGCTGACCTATATGTTATTGAGACCACATTAAATTCTAGGTCTTTCAGCTATAGAAACCACCCTGTTGGTCACTTATACATTGTAAAAGGGTTTCTATGGAGTCACAAATTATGCTTTATTGTATCTCTAGAAGTAGACTGATTGGACTGATGGTTGCCTGTAAATCTTTTCCCAAATTGTACCCTGTTCTAAATATGCTGGCAAAGATTCCCTAGTTATTAGATTCTCCCAGTATGATCTATGTTCACAAAGTCAATCTGCCCTGGGTTTCCATTCTCTTGTCTTACCAAGGTTTGCTTTCCTATGTGATACCTGCAGGGATCTGTATAACAGAAGTTAGAACCTCAGGTGACCTAGAATACCTTGGACAAGAATATTATCAGGAATAGAAAACTTAAGGTGATGTATGTGTCAGAGGCCTCATATCACCTAGTGTATGCTGCCTGGTTGGTGTCTCAGTGTCTGAGAAATCTCAGGGGTCCAGGTTAGTTGAGACTGCTGGTCTTCCTGTGAGGTCACCCTCCTCCTCAGCTTCTTTCAGTCTTTCCCTAATTCAGCTACAGCGGTCCCTAGCTTCTGTTCATTGGTTGGGTGTAAGTATCTGCATCTGACTCTTTTAGCTGTTTGTTGGGCCTCTCAGAGGGCAGCCATGTTATGCTCCTGTCAGTAAGTACACCATAGCATCAGTAATAGTGTCAGGTCTTGGAGCCTCCTCTTGAGCTGGATCTCAATTTGGGCTGGTCACTGGCCCTCCTTTTCATCAGTCTCTTCTCCATTTTTCTTTCTGCAGTTCTTTTAGACAGGAACAATTCTGGGTCAGAGTTTTTGAGTGTGGGATAGCAACCCCATCCCTCTACTTGGTGCCCTGTCTTTCTTCTGGAGGTGGACTCGACGAGTTGCCCTTCTCCACTGTTGGATTTTACATGTGAGATCCCTCCTTTTAGTCCTGAGCATGTCTCACCTCCCAGGTCTCTGGTACATTCTATAGCGTCACCCCACCTATTGCCTCCCGAAGTTGCCTGTTTCCACTCTTTCTGCTGTCTTACAGGGCTTCACTCTTGTTTCCCAACCCCCACCCCCAATACCTAATCATGTACCTCCTTCCCGGCCCTGTCACCTCTCCCATCCAGTTCCCTTCTTTTATCTGCCCCCCACAATTGCTACCTTTTTCCTGCCAAGTGGGACTGAGGCATCCTCTCTTGGGCCCCTCAACTTATTTATCTTTTTGAGTTCTGAGAATTTGTCTGGACTCAGGGAGAGAAAATGTGCCTAAACCTGAAGAGACTTGAGGCCCCAGGTAGTGTGGAGGTGGTCAGGGGTGGGGGGTGGGAGGCATCCTTTTGGGAGACTGGGAAGGAAAAATTGGAAGAGAATCTGTCATGGGACGGACTACAAGGGAAATAAGCACTCTACTGTAAAAAAAAAAAGATAGAATAATAATTAATAATAATAAACCAAAAAATATCCTTTCAGCAAAAAAGGAAAGAAAGAAAACTTGAGGTGGAATATGCCTCCAAAGCTAAGAGCACTGCTGTTTCTTTCAGAGCACCTAGGTTTCAATTTCAGTACATAAAGCACCTCACTACTATTTGTAAACCAAGTTCCAGAGGTTCCAAAACCATCTCCTCGCCTTCCTGGCCTTCCTGGTCTTTGTGGTCATCAGGAATGGACAGGAGGCAAAACAACCATACAAAGAAAATAAAGCTAGACTTTTTTGTATAGGAGAGAGAGAGAGAGAGAGAGAGAGAGAGAGAGAGAGAGAGAGAGAACTTATTGACAAACACCATAACAATGCATTTTTCCCATCACAGCACTCAAAACATGGAGGCAGGGAATTAAGTGAATTTTAGCATAGCCAATGTTACATACTCAAGACACACACACACAGAGGAATAGAAAAACAAAATTAATAATGTAGGTAAAGAGAGCATTGCAGAAATGGGACAGTACAATAACTCTTAAAGTCATTTCAGGTGTTTAGAACCAGTGCCTTACAATCATTTTCAAAAATGAATACTGCCAAGCATGGTAGCATATGCTACCAATCCCAGCAGTTTGGAGCCAAATTCATATCCATGAATTTGAGGCCACACTGGTCCACATAGTCACTTCTATAATGTCACCCATTTCAAACAGACCTATTTTTTAAAAGGCAGATCATGTTGTGCTGTCAAGAACCAGGGATCAATGACCAAAATGATGTGATGTAAAATTTTAATTTATTTTTAGGCCAATCTTGCAGTTCCCTCTGTATTAGGAGAGAGAAGTAGTACTGAGTCAAAGCACAGAAACTTTTTATACTCAAACTCAAGGCTAAGATATAGAACAAGTGATTACAAAACTGGAATTGTGTTGCCTTTAGTAATTCAATTAATCGGCGAGTTCTAAAATTATACCATAAACAGTAGTAACAATTTACACTATGTAAATCTCAAGATTATAGAGGAAAAACAAGTCAAAATGTCAAGTTGTCCTTTTCCTTGGGATATGATTAGAGAAAACATCATAGTTAACAATAGAGAAATTAATCAAATGTTATCTTGAGGATTAATTAGGAAGAAGAAGAAAAATAAGTCATCTGTCC
This sequence comes from Uromys caudimaculatus, assembly GCA_028551405.1. NCBI lineage: Eukaryota > Metazoa > Chordata > Mammalia > Rodentia > Muridae > Uromys > Uromys caudimaculatus. Next base: position 3,949,822 of record CM052701.1, read on the forward strand.
CTTACCAGATGTAATTTTGATTTATCTTTTTTGGAGACTGAGTATCATTTAGAATGCCAGCTGATCTTAATTCACAAATTAAACTTTAAATATATCATACATATTGAATCTGTAATAAAGCGTAGCACATATTTAATCCTGTGCTTCTGGGCCACCATTCCTAGCATAACGGTCTTCTATATAAGATGGAGCTGATACATTATTTGGTATTGCTTGTGTTAGAAGTAAAGGAGAATGTTCTTAAAGGGTTCCTTCTTCAGGGATGTCTATAATGGTCAATCTTGGATCACTGCTCCCTGTATAGGCATGGGACAGATCATAAGTGCTCTAGACATAAAGTTTGAAAAATATCCTCTTTGGTTTTTAAATTTGGAAGGACGATTTTTTTGTGTTCTGAACTTCCACAGGACACTTCTGTATACTTATTTTTCTATTGTTATAATAAAACAAACTGTGGACAAATCAAATTATAATTAAAGGCATCAAATCAGGCTTACAGTTCTAAAGTGTTAGAGTCAATAATGGCAGCATAAACACACAGCATCAGGCAGAGCTGAGAGCTCATGTTTTGAACCTCAGACAAAAGGGAGCTAGCAATATTGGCATGGTCAGTAGATATTAAAACCTGAAAATGCACCCATATGACACACCTCTTCCAAAAAGGCCACACATGTACTCCTTCCCAAAGAGTAGCACAAACTAGAAAATAAGTATTCAAACATAGGAGTCTATGGGAGCCATTCCCATTTAACTACATGTTTCTTCAAAAGTGATAACTACTTTTTATATGGCCACACTGTACCATATCCTTAAGAGAGACTGTTATGTTTCCAACATACAATGTCACAAAAGAAACAAGCCCTACCAGAAAGAATAAGAGCACTGTACAGAATGAAGTGACCAAACAAGACCAAAATTCAACAGGAAAAACATCAAAACTCATAGCTTTGTGTTCAGCAACTTGAAATTATGGTGACATTGCCTTAACCATAAGGCCTTTGGTATTCCCACTCTTCTATCTCTGTCACCTGCAGCACACCCAGCTTTGTTTCCTGAAGCTCCACTACCTTCTTGTAGCTTTCATCAAAGCTGGTCCTTGTATCTCAAATTTCTTATGTACAGTATTCTCTTTTATTTTATTGAAAGTGGGTTAGTGGGTTACAGGGATCATTCAGTTATCATGTAAGTCTCTGGGGAGTCTTAACTTACCGAAGACCCTACAAATGGATACATGGAGTCGGGGACTGATGCAAAATGCAAGAGAAATTTATCGATTCATCAGCATGCTGAGGTCGTTCTACATACCAAGATGGGAGGATGACCTCCTGGGGCCTGTTCAGGGACCTTATATAGGATTTTAGAGCAGCAGCCGCCGTTAGGTACAATGTCGTTAGCAGAACAGTGTGACTTTTCAACCTGATTGCTCTTTAGGGAATGAGATAGCAGGGGTTTAATCAGCTCCTCCCTTCCAGCCTAAGTGCTTCTAACCTGTTTCTTCCATGTGCTCAGAGGGGGGAGAGGACCCTGGTGGAATATCTCAAAGTTTCTGAGCTGACCTCTCATTCCCCCTTTTTCTTATGCATGCTTCAATCTTGAAGCTATTGTTGATAGCTATAAGATCATTAGCTGTACTGCACCTATGCGTTCTTTAACAAAAGCAGCCAAGCAGTTCAAAATATAGGGGCCAAAAGTCAACAATAGGAGAACAATAAAGGTCTTAATAAGGTAGATGTGAGCACTGTTAACTAAGAGGTTAAACCAAGACTTGAACCAGCCCTGACTCTGTTTCCTCTCTCTCTTCCACTTGGCTAAGCCTACTCTCACCTTGGCGATTGAATCTTTAACAACCCAAGAATGGTCTATAGTAAGGCAACACTCTTCAGCTCAGGCAGCACATGGCCTTCCTTGCTGGAGGAAAAGTTAAGCCTAATCTCCTCCTACTCTATAGTATTACTTCTGATAATGAAGTCAGTGATTCCTTAAGATGACTGATGGTTTTTCCTTTGTAAGACCAAAGCAGAGGTCTTGGTGGCTGCCCCAGCCACCCCCAACCACAACAGAAGGGAGACAGTGAGTGCTGTCTAAAGGTCCTATAAACAGTCATGATAAAGGTCAAGAGATCTTGAGCTTGAGCAGATTGTCCTCTTCTGTACTGTCTAGCGGGGCGGGTCTCTGGGGAACGGGGAATCTGCAGGTTTCACAGGAAGCGTACACCCAGGCCTCAATACCGTCTACCTTGAGGACTGTGGGAGTATCTAGCAGTGCCAGGAAGGGTCTCTTTTATCTGGGTTCCAGCGACCATGTCCGATGTCTCTTTACATAGATCCTGTCACCAGAGTGGAAGCGGTGAGGGATCTCTGCCTTCCCTGGAGCATTTAAGGCAGTCAGTTTGGGTCAAATCTATGCTGTGTGATACCTCTTGGGAAGGCTCAGTGTACACCAAGGGAGTTGGGGTACCACACAGGATCTCAAAAGGGGTCAGGTTAAAATGGGAGGGGGTGTTATGAACTTGGAACACGGCCAGGGAGAGGGCACCACCCAGTCCGAACCAGCCTCCAAGGTCAATTTAGTTAAGGTCTCTCTCTACCTGCCCTGAACTTTGGGGGTGGTATTCACAATGAGTTTCCAATCTGTCCCCAATACTTTTGACACCCACTGGCTTACCTGACCAAAGCAGAACCATTGTCTTATCCACTTGCTTGGGCACTCTAAACCTCAGGGAAATTTCTTCTTGGAAACCATGGCAGCTGCTTCCTGATTGGTGGGGCATGTCTGAGCCCATCTAGAGAAAGTAGCTACAAACACCTGAAGGTATTTGTAGCCACATTTTCCTGGCTTAACTTCTGTAAAATTGACCTCTCAATATACTCTAGGCTGTTCCCCCTAGGTCTTTTGCCCCGTTTATTCTTGGCTGCATAAGCACTCACTTGCTGGCATACCTTACACTGTCCTACTATCTTTCTGGCCCAAACCCTGAGTCTTATTATATATATTCTAGGTCCTTTAACTGCTTGGATAAGCTTTTATCCCATAAACGAGTCCATCTGTGCATTTGGCCTAGTAAGTCTTTTGCTTGCTTTCTGGGGAGCATAGTTTACTTTCCTGTGTGCCATTTCCCTTCCTTCTCTAGATGATAGTTGATAGGGTGGCTACCAATCTGAGTCCTTTCTTCTTCAGTGTATTCTATATGAGGCCATCCCTTAGTCCAGTCCCATTTCCCAGCCTGTGTTTCTTGTAGGCCCATAACCAGGATAGGCTCCTGCATAACCACTTCTCGAGCAACTAGATCTGCCTGGTTATTGTCCTGGGCCACTGAATTTTTTCCTTCCTGATGTCCTGGGCATGAATAAAACTCACGGTTACCAGCTTCACTGGGACATCTAAAAGATCCAGGATTTGTTTCCTCTGGTGTGAGCAGTCCTCTCTCTTAGCATATAGCTCTGTGGTCATAGGGTGTGGCAAAGGCATACCTGTTACCTGTATAGATGTTGATTTTCTTGCAGGCTCCAAGTTCTAAGGTCTTGCTGGGGGCAGTTGACATGTCAGGTGGTAGAGGTTTTTCCCAGATGACATTTGTGCAGTCAATCACAGAAGCACCTGCTTGTCTCTGACCTTCATGGAGAAAACTGCTCCCATCTGTAAACTAGGTAGCCTCGTCTTTTGGCAGGGGTCAGTCAGAGTGGTCTCTCCTTTTGGGCCAACTTGTTGTGGCCCGTTGGGCAGGAAATGTATCTGGGCCCTCATTTTGGAGAGTATGTCTTGCCCCAACAGAGGGTAGGGACAGTCTGGGATAACCTTAAATGAATGGGATACCCGGCACATCCCTAGGTCCACTGTTCTTCCAGTAGTCCATGAATACATTTTGGTGCCAACAGCTTCTTGAAATGTGGCCATCAGCTTGGAGAACTGAGTGTTGAGCCCCTGTGTCCACCAAGAATCGAGTGGGTTTCTCTTCCACTCTCAAAGTTACCCTGGGTTCAGGGAGAAGGTCTCCCCTAATCACTGTTTTCACTCAGGGCTAACACCTTTTACCACTTGGGGGCACTTTTCTCAAGGTCTGGGATTTCTTGCTCCCGACTCCCATTAGAACACTCTCAGGCCCAATGGCTTCAGTCAATTCTGAGACTGAAGGCAGGTATATTTTTTCCCAATCTGCTTCTATACCATTTTAATTACATGCAAGCAATAAGGTCAGTTCTAGGTTGCAATACAATAAATGCAAATAGCCAAGAAATGAGCAAAGCAATAAGCAAAATTCCATGATCATTCCTGTGATCACTGTTTCTGAGGGCGTGTCAGGATGACTGAAATATCTGAGCCTACTTCCTTGTCCAAGCCCAAAATCAGATTCTCGCCTGACGCCTACTTCTTCTGTTCCACCCTAAAATTAAAATTCTTTCCTGAACTTACTTCCCTGTTCTAACCTAAGATTAGATTCCTGCCTGAAACCTGTTTCAGGACTTCTTGTAGATTCCTTTCCTGTCACTCTTCTTCCTCTCTTTTTTTCTTTCTCTGCTCCTTCTCCTCTCCGGTCTCACTGCCATAGCAGACCTTCTCAGCAACCTGCACTAACTCTTTTGACGGCCCACTATGTCTTTCTAGCCTCTGAAGCATTTTCTGTTATCTCAACCGGTTCCCCTGATACCTGCCAACGGAGTCTGGTGATAGACCTTCAGGTCAGGTGCCCCTTACCTTCTGCCAGTCAAGAAAAGCCAGATGTCAATGACAGCCTGGTCAATCAATGGTGTCTTAGGGCGCATTCTTTCTAACTTCATCTTAGGTGGGCTGATGAGTAAATAAGACAGTTTTAGAGAGGTTAATTGGCCCCTTGAAACCTGCTCTTCCCTTGGATAAAGAGGGGGTAGGGCCATAGATAGAGACCAGGGTAAGGGGATATAGAGGAGGAGAGTCTTGGAGTAACTGGTCCTCTGTTGAAGGTTCTTGGAGGATCAATTTCCCTCAGATCTGGATCTCTCCTCCTGGACTTCTTTTTTTTCCCCTGATGGACAGCACCTATGAGAAAGTTCTTGGGGAAAGAATGGCCTTTATCTATGAGGGGAGAGGGTACCCTCTATTAGATTTTCTCCCTCCTTGTCCTTCTCTGTCCTCACTCTAAAACTCTCAGCCTGCCTTTTTTTTTTCTACCAAATCACAGGCTCTAGCCTTATCTTTCACCTGCCCTCACCTGCCTACAGACAGCACCTTTTTGTCCAATTAAAAGGCTCTTCTCTCTCAGATATAAATTGAGCACAACTATTAACATTCTGTAATTTATAAAGTATAAGATACACCTAATACCCAGTCCACCTGCCATCTATACATCCTAATTTTAAAAGTCTTGTAGTTCTACACCTGTTATGTCCTGGTTTAGCTTGTATACTATCTGAAAACCATCCTCCCAAGTCTATATCATCTTTCTTAATATTAAACAGGTTGAGTTGGCTATGATTCTATAATCAGTCTTTAATCCCGTCAGAATTCCGAGCATATTCTGTGGATTTCTGACATTAATGAAAGCTATCTATCTATGCACAGTGATCTACACTGTTGTCTTTTAACTATTCCCAGCTATTTTTAATTAAATTATCTTGAAAACACCCTAACAATTAAGTCAGACCTATGAATTTGCTATCTGGTCCTTAGCTTGTATGCTTAATAATCTAAAATCAGTTTGTAAATGCAGTTTCTTTTTATGAGTCAATTTTAATAATAACCAATAATAAATCTTTATTTGTGCCATGTGAAGGATGGCACAAAGAATGTTTACTTTTTTTTTTTTGATCCAATTGAATCTAGTTCTTTAGGGGGTCTCCCTATATCAAATCTGATTCATATAATTCTGGGAGATGTGTAGATTCTAATCACCTTTTCTAAAACCACAAAGACAAAGTCTTTCTTTCAAATCAGCGTGTCCTTTAGCCAGTAACTAGGAAAACTTTTTAGCTTAACCTCTCTCCCAGAGGAATAATAAAACAATTTAAAACAAATGAAGTAAACTACACAAATACTATTAAGGAACTATTCCTAGACTTTTTCTAATTTGTCATGCCAGCATATTAACCCAAAATTCCCATGGAGTCCATGTTCAAAGAATATGAAATATCTTGCAGGAATTTATTATACCAATCTTTAAAATTCTGTCCTATGATTACCTGCCCATAGGAAGCAGGAAGCTTTTACTGTCTGGTATTTTGCCTCTGGGCAATCATCTTATCTTTGTTCACAGCTGGGGACCACAGAGCCTTGCTTGAGTCACCATCTGACTCCTCCTACTGCTGAGCAACCACCTGTCCCTCCTTTTTTTTTTTTTCCCTAACTTTCCCCTGTTTAACTGGATGAATCTGTCCGATGTCCAGTCCAAAAAACAAACAAAAAACATGTCATTAGTCAGTTTCAGTCTTAAGAGCACAGAACACAAAAATAATAGAACAGAAAACAACAGTTTGCTCCAGCTCGCCCCTGCCATTGGCAGCCAGCGCAAACAGCCAATACACAGCTAATCCCTGCCACAGACACAAAACAGATTTGTCCCTTCTATGGACGTAGAACACTTTCCCAGCCAGATCCAGCTGCACTGGGTTACACACAGCTCAGACCCTGCCACCCCTGCCTTGGGTGGCGGGTGTAAACAAACTGTCCCTTCCATGGACTCAGAAACCAGGTGGCCCTGTCGAATCTGCAGAAGCCAGATCACAGAGCTTGCAAGCAAGACTTTTAAACAGACTTACAGACACAGGCTAAGACAAACAGACAAACACTGAGGTGACCAACTGTAGTTACCTGCTTGAGCCATTTCTCCAATACCCTGCTCTCCGATGCATCCCCACAGAGGGTCGTTTCCTGGCCAATGCACCAAATATAAGACTCTGGGGAGTCTTAACATACTGAAGAGCCTCCAAATGGACACACGGAGTCAGGGATTGGTGCAAAATGCAAGAGAAATTTATTGATTCATCAGCACGCTGAGGTTGCTCTACATACCAAGATGGGAGGGCGACCTCCTGGAGCCCGTTCAGGGACCTTATATAGGATTTTAGAGCAGCAGCCACCTTTAGGTACAATGTTATTAGCAGAACAGTGTGACTTTTCACCTGATTGGACTTTAGGTAATAAGGTAGCAGGGACTTAATCAGCCCCTCCCTTCCAGCCTAAGTGCTTTCTAGCCTGTTTCTTCCATGTGTTCGGAGGGGGGAAGGTGTTGGCATTCTGTTTAAACTCCACCCCACAGTTACCTGGCAACAGACAGGTATGCTTCTCCACAGAATTGCCTGGCAACAGCCAGGTGGGCCTGGCCTACTATAAAAGGGACTGCTGGCCCCCTCCTCTCTCTCTTATCTTTTTCTCTTGCCTCTCTCTTACTTCTCTTACCTCTCCTCATTCCCTTTCTCCCCCCCCCCCCACGTGGTCATGGCTGGCCTCCACTCCTCTACTTCTCTATTATCTCCCTCTCTCTGCCTTTCTCTGCCTCTACTACCCTCTTAACTCTCCCCCCCATGCCCTCAATAAACTCTATTTCTATACTATACCTTTGTGTGTAGCTGGTTCCTCAGGGGAAAGGTATGCCTGGGCTTGGGCCTACTGAGGCACACCCTTCACCCACACCTACCACCAAATAACCCCATATAACATATCTCTCTATATATAATTTTATAAATACAACAGAGGGGACCCTGGTGGAATATCTCAAACATTCCAAGCTGACCTCTCAGTTAAGTGCACTGTTCAAACCCATTTCATCTCCTAGTACTCAAATGGCAGGTAAGTAGTGTGGGTACACTTCTATCAAAACAGTTGAGTATATACTGGTACCTGGCATTCCTCCGGTTGGTTATGTCAATGATAGATTTTCTGACATCTAGATTTAAAGATTTGTGATACCAAAATATACCTCTGTTGCCAAGGTTCAAGTCTGTGCTTGGAAGGGGGGAGAGAGAGAAGGGGTATCTGAGAGCAGGAAAACAAAGGACTGGCAGTCAAATCATGGGGCCAAGCTATCCCTATGCTCTGCAGAAGACAGCTTTCCAGCCTGCTTTCCCTATGTTCTGCTTTCTCTGCAGATCTCCAGACAGCTCTCTCTCTAAGTTCTGCTGGAGACTTCCCCAAGCGGTTCTCTCCTGATATTAGAAAAAATTCACTTGATAGCTCATCTCCTGCATATCATAACCACAGTCTGTTATTTTACCTATCAACCCAGTCATTTAGTCCAAGTTTCCTTTTAATCATCTTAAGATAATCAAAGACCCCTAATTCTTAGGAGACAACTGTGCCCTTCCCCCAGCCTTGAGTAGGATTAACAAACCCAGGATGGTTTTACCACCTGGCTGGAGCCAGTCTGGCCTTTCTGCATTTGCAATTTCCTACAGGAGCCTTGAGGAGTTGACTGCCTCTGAGATTGCTAAAACAAAGAATGTGGTCTTTGGGCTTTTCCTATAAAAGCAATATGGAATATTAAAGTTGGAGACTTGATCAGAAACTTTGTCTTGGCTTCATTCTTCTCTTGCACCTCATCTCTTTTTCATTTCCAACTCCCTTTCAGGTAGACTCAGTTCATCCATGGCTGGGGGACCACTACTGACAACAAGCACACCTCTTCTTTTAACATTGCAAAAGTATTCAGATATCTGACTGATTTTGTTAATCACAAAAGTTAAGCTAGGTGAGTGGGACCCAGTCTTGACATTACCATTTCTACCACCCCTGGGCCCAAACTTGCTCTGTCCCAGGCTGATCCTGACCTCAGTAATCTGTCAGCCTTTGTAAGCATGAACAACAACAAAACATTAACTGACTGAGATCACCTATGATTACCACTCCCTAAATCTCTTTATATCCTTCCTTAGTATCTTTCTGAGAAGTCGGTTTACAATACACCTGCTTTTGTTCCTTTAGACGCATGAAGTTCCTCATAATTTATATTACATTATTTATTGAGAAATAATATATTTTTGAACCCATATACTTACAGGTCTTTTCCACAGCTTTAAGGGCTGTTCTGAAAGTCTCAGCATTTACCATTTTTGCTGAGACATTAGCCACACTTTTGCCTCTTGGACTTGTGCTGTCTCTGATCTTCATGAAATTATTAATGTTATCAGGGAGAACATTTCTTAAAGGAGGATGGTAAAATATGTACATTATTTTGTAAACTTCCCTTATACTCATGGCAGCCATTGACACTCATGGAGACCCACATCCACGGGTCCTGTCCGGGGACAGGAACCATGTCATTCTGTCCTGACAAAGTCCATGCTGTCCCTGGCACTCAGTCCTGTTGGCATCAGGAGCGCCAAACCGATGATGTTGCATGCAGATGACGTCACCCAGGCGACAGTGTGACCCGCCCACCTGTTTCTAAGGCAACAGCCACCATGTTCGCAGAATTCACCTTGACCCACTGCCCACCTTTACCTGTGGCTACGTCATGCCACGTCACTTTCCATATATATACAGAAGACTTCTTTCTCTCTCTTTTTCCCCCTTCTTCCTTTCTCTCTCCTCGCTGCTACCTTGACCCCCCCCCCCAATAAACCCCTCAAATGGAACTGTTTGGCTTGGTGTGGTTTTGGATCGTGCGGCCGTCTCCACCGCAGCACATACCGGACTTGTATCAGCAATTATTTATACAACATTGGTGCCGATACTCGGGAACTTCAATGCAAGCTGCTACAGAGTCCAGGCAGGGCAGGGGTCGCGGCTTGGAGCGGCCTTCCGACCGCCCACGCTGCTACAACCTTGACCTCTGTCACCATCCGCGAGCCACTGATACAGCCCATAGACTTCTACTGCGACCGCTGCTCCCTGCTGCTGCCGCTGTTGCTCTGCCCAGCTGCCGCCAGACTCAAAATCTTCCACCATGTGGCGCCACACCAAACAAACAGTTCCACGCCTCCGGCTATCTGACTGCACAGTCCGCAAACACACACCGGCATTTAAATTGGTAAGGAGTTTTTCCGATCGGCGGGAGGACCCTCTTTTGCTCAGATAGTGTCTGGCCAACTCTTTCTGGGCTGAGGGGTTGGCTTTTCATTGCCCCAGTCTCCCTGACTGGCCTCCTAGCTGACCCGAGAGTTAGGACCTAGCCCTTGGGTGTCCCCAACCCTCGGAAGTAATTCATATCCCCCCCTCTGCCGCCGTGAAAAGCCTAGCACTAGGTTGGATTGCTTCCTGACAATTTCCGGGAAATTGTCAGCCGTGATTCCTAGAGATTGCTCGTGACGACCTGAATCTCTAGCCTAACCAGCCGTCGTTACTGAATATTTTCTGGGACGCCGGCAAGAATAGTTCAGTAACCCCCCCCCCCAACACCCAATGGGTACTAATTGGTCT
>CM052701.1:3960647-3977446 GCA_028551405.1 Uromys caudimaculatus
CAGTAGATGGCATTAGCCATGAGTAATCAGGTAATCAATTTTAGACAATCAGTAAAATTCCATACTGTCCCTCTTGGGGCTGTTCACAGGTCAGAGCAATCACGAATCTGAATGAGGAACTGAACTTATCTCTAGAAACCAAATTTCTGTATTTTCACTAGTTCAAACAAAAGAAGATCTAGACAAACTGGTGCAGTTGTGCCTAGCAGGAATGTTATTATTCCTATTTGAAAATGCACAATGTAAGAGAAAAGATGTGAGTACTACCTGGTGCGCTCTAGTACATATGGGTAGTCCCTGAAGAATGTCGGACCATAAAGTGTATTTTAACTTTTAAAAGTAATCTTGGAGGGTTTAATTAAGTCTTTTCTTCCTTCTCCTTCTCCCTAATGTTAAGTCTAAAACCCTGGGACAAATGACCTAGGGGCCTATTTAACAAATCAAAGCAAACCTGGCTGTCTGGGTCTCTCAGCAGATCTTAGTCCCTACCTGTTACAGCATAATGCTGCATTATCTCACTCTCGATCCCAGAAGTAGTTCTGCCAATCTTCCAGCTGCCATTCCTTATGTAATCCAAGCATTTGGTAACTGGTCTTTTTCATCTGTCATTAATCATTCTGATCTCCTGATCTGGCTCCTGCTCTCCTCTCCTTCCTCTCTCTATAGGGTTCAAGGTCATGTCTTCTGTAGACTATCCCAGATATCCCTAGCTCTGGCTATGTTCTCTCGTTTGTGTATAATAAACTTTCTACTCTACCATACCTAGGAGCAGTGATGTCCTTTATTTTTTATTTCTTCTTTTATTTCCTTTCCTCTCCCATTAACTGCTCCTTGCTTTAAAATTCATAGCCACTTTTTCTTTTTCTTATTTTCAAAAATATTGTTTGTTTAATGTATATGGTACACTGTAGCTGTCTTCAGACACACCAGAAGACAGCATCAGATCCCATTACAGATGGTTATGAGCCACCATGTGGTTGCTGGGAATTGAACTCAGGCCCTCTGGAAGAGCAGTCAGTGCCCTTAACCACTGAGCCATCTCTCCAGCCCCACTTTTTCTTTTTAATTGTTATTACTGTTTGCATTTGATTGCAGTTTGGTGGCAGGACTTCCCAAGTATGAAGCAGAATGACATTGCATGTATAATTGAATATGCAAAGAAAGTGCCTAGAAAAAGGAGACTAAGTGTTCTGACAGACTCTAACATTCTCTTAAGTGCAAATTTCCCAGACTAGGGCTCTGTCTGTACCTATGATGGAACAGCAGAGCTTGGAAGGCTTCAGCTGTCTGAATCTTTGCTCTGTGATTCCCCCAGTAGACGAGTTCCTACTCTCCTGAAGCCCAGCTGAGTTTTCCAAGCTAATGAGAAACTCTGGGCAGGCCTAACAATCAGGAACACTAGTTAAAGGTAGCTTTCAGGTTCTTTACAGGATTCTCCTCAGATGTATCTGTAGCAAGCTGTGAGGAAGAACACAAGCCATTCCATGGTGATTGTAGAGGGCTCCCATTACCAGGCCAGGAGGAGCATATCTGCTTGGCTATCCAAGTCTGATTTGCTGGGACTGAGATGGTGCGTTAGACTGTGGTTTTGTTGATCCATGTCATGGTCATAGCAGAGCCCCTTGGCCTCTTACCCTTCCTGAGTGTGGATTCTCAAGGAAGGGGAGGCTCTAGAGCTCTGGCAGTGGAGAAGTATGATACTTAAGTGTCACTATCCAGTGTGTACATACAGGCATTGCTTTTGGTGTGTAGTAGGAAGACGTTGGAAAAGTGTAAGTTTGGTTTCTAGAATTTCTGAACCTTCTACATTCAGTTTTGTGTGACTGATTTTATAAATATCTTAGAAATTAGTAGAAAAGAGGTGATAGGGATCATCCTTCAGAAATATTTGATTAGAATCCTTTTATCTTTCTATTACAATGAAATGATTCACAGAAATTCAATTCTTGGGTACAAAAGGAGCTTCTGAGATGCAGAAGTTTCTTAGGTCTGTGTGGGGCAGTGGTCTGTGGCAGGCAATCTGACACCCGGTTGAGCACAGGCTAGAAGCTCTGTGAGACCCAGTGGAAAATCCACAAACCGTGGAACCTCCACGAGGGACCAGAATTCATGCTTCTGGCCAATGCTCCCGGAAGACTCCTGCAAAAACAGCCACAGCCTTTTACAAACCCTGTATAAAGAGAGGCCTGCCATGTGAAAATTAGTCACGTAGAAAGTGACTCTGAGTCCTCCCGCGTACAAATTAGGCACTACAAAGTCCCCAGACCAAACCAATAGAAACTATCGATTGCCAAGCCCCTGCCCCCTCCCCAAACAATATAATAGATCATCCTGACCTAGGTAGCTCTCTCTCTGCCTGCCCCTGCTCTGCCCGGTCTGCCCTGCCTGCCCCTGCGCGCGCCCACCACCCACCATTGAGAAGGAATAAAGGTGCAAAACTGCCAAGAGCCTTTTATTCCTTGAGCTGTAACACTTTGGCCCAAAAGAGACCCGCTCTCCGGGTGCGCGCCGACAGGCGGGTCTCACAGAGATTGAGCAACTGGAACTGGGTGCGGAGGGGAGAGCGCCAGATGGCAGCCAACGCTCCCATCTCCACCTGCGCTCCCTCCCCATGCTGTGACCCAACAACCAGCATGCAGTTCAGCAGCCTCAGGCCGCCACAGGAACCAGGACCAGGGGACTCTGTCCACGCTTGCGCCTCCTCCTCCCACACAGTGGCGCAGCAGGTGTGCATGGTGTTGAGTAGATGGATAGGACAGATTCCACATCTATAACATAATCTGTGTGGCTGGAAGCAGACATTAAGTTTTTCAACATTGTTTTGTGTGTGGACTTCCATGGGGGTTGTTTTGCCTGAAAGCACAAGGGGACATGAGGAGCTACAGAGCTATAGCCCACCTTTCTGATCACCTCCATTTACAGAGAGCTCTTGAACATGGGGCCTCTCTGTTTGGAAGACAGAGCAGTAGTACCTGGAGGGTCAGAAATATAACAGTTGTCTTAGTTAGGGTTTTACTGCTGTGAACTGACACCATGACCAAGGCAAGTCTTGTAAAGGACAACATTTAATTGAGGCTGGCTTACATGTTCAGAGGTTCAGTTCATTATCATCAAGGCAGGAACATGGCAGCATCCAGACAGGCATGGTGCAGGAGGAGATGAATGTTCTGCATCTTCAACTGAAGGCTGCTAGCAAAATACTGACTTCCAGGCATCTAGGATGAGAGTCTTAAAGCCCATACCCACAGTGATACACCTACTCCAACAGGGCCACACCTACTCCAATAGGGCCACACCTAATAGTGCCACTCCCTGGGCCATCACAAGCCATCACAAGAGTTTAGGAGTCACTTCGAGTTATTTTTACAGGAATCATGAAGTCAGTGTTTATTTAATTTGTATATACAGGAAAGCACAGGTAACATTGGTCAAGTTCACATTTTTCCTGGTAGAGATTAAGATTACTTAGGTATATGGATTAAAACTTGAATATATTTTTAGGCTTATGATTTTGGCTTTTTTCTTCGTTCCCACATTTTTCCACAAATATTGTACACATTCTCAATTAGTGTATCTTTGTTGTAAGTACAGAAGATACATTGTGCCAGTGTGAACACTATTTCTTCAAAATACTATTGAGAGTTCCCCCATGACATATAGTTTTGGAATTAATGTTCCTGTTATAAATTGTTAGAAAATTTTAGATGTAACTGTCTTTGTCCTGTGTATACATTCCTTCGATTGTACCTTTGGTACCTGAGATGCTCTCTTCCATCTCTATTCTGTGGGTGAATCTTGCCTATTTGCAGTCCTAAAATTTTCATTGCCTCAGTTTGTGCCATGTTTTTGTTTCTGTTTCCATTTTTAGGTCATGAACAGTTGGTTTTGTTTTTTTTTTTTTCTTCAACTGTTTGGTTTTTCTTGGCTTCCTTTAAGGAATTTCTTGGTTTCCTACAATTCTTAGATTGTGTTTATCTGAATGTTTAAAGGGATTTATCCATTTCCTCTTTAAGGACCTCTGATCATCTTTAACAGTTGGTTTTAAGGCCTTTTTCTTATGCTTTCAGGTGTGTTGGAATATTCAGGACTTGATGGGGGAAGATAGCTTTGTTCTGTTGGTGACATATTTTCCTGGCTGTTATTGATTATCTTCCTAAGCTGATATTTAGGCCTCTAGGTTTGGTGTTATTATAGGTCTAGGTGCTGCTTTCTGAGTTTATCTTCTTTGGGTGGGAGTTTGGTTCCTGGTTTTCTGTTTGCTCTCTGTATTTTCAGAGTGTGTTGGCTGAGTGTTGCCTGTTTTACTGATCTGTTTGGTGAGTGTATTCAAGGGGAAACGCTCACTGACACTGGAGGTTGAGGGAAATGTGATTTTAACAGTCCACGGGACATTGAAAGAAGAGAGCTAAAGCTGCCTCTTGTGTTCTAGTTCAGTGCTAGGGCAAACTTGAGAAAATTGCCTCTAGGTTAACAGATAGTGTGGTAGATCTGTGTACAGCCTAAGTGGTCTTCTGGCAAATATAGGATATAGTTAAGAAAGTGTGATGGTTTGTATATGCTTGTCCCAGGGAGTGGCACTTTCAGAAGGTATACCCCTGTTGGAGTAGGTGTAGCCTTGTTGGAATAGGTGTCACTGTGGACCTGATCTTTAATACCCTCATCCTTGCTGCCTGGAAGCTAGTATTCTGCTAGCAGCCTTCAGATGAAGATGTAGAATTTCAGCTCCTCCTGTACCATGCCTGGCTGGATTCCACCTTGATAATAATGGACTGAACCTCTGAACCTGTAAGCCACCCCAATTAAATGTTGTTCTTATAAGAGTTGCCTTGGTCATAACTTCTGTTCACAGCAGTAAAACCCCAATTAAGACAGAAGGGTTGTCCTCCCAAGCAGGAACTGTGACATAGAGCTGTGGGAGGAAAAGAAGGGCAGTTGGGGATGGTTTGTAGTATTTACTGGTCACATGGAAACTAGGAGAGGAAGCTTTCCCTAAAACTGTGTTGCAGTGCTTTGGGCAACTATGAGAATAATGTCTGGAGCAACAGATAGTGGGGTAGGTCTTTGGAGAGATTGGCAAGTGTTCTGGAGGCCTGGCCTGTGGTTGAGTAGGGGGCTGTCTGCTCATAGTTGGGGGTTCAGACACAGAGATGTCGCAGGAATGGATAGGAAGATGGAAATGGTCTTTTGTATCTACAGGAGGCATGGTCAGGTGAGAGGAAGCTGCAGTCCTAAGAGTACCCTTGAGTATTGGGTCTTAGGAAACAGAAAGTAGGGAAAGTCTGGCAGCATCCTATATGATTCTATACCCAACATCTTAATAACATCTTAATCAGGTTCCCAGGGATCATTTATTTGCTTCTATATTTACTTAACTTTTTGTTGTTGTTCATCTGTGAAAGACTGTTTGCTTTTTGGATAGAAAGTACTATGTGGGTGGGCAGGTCAGTAAGCAAGTATCCATTTTGAAGTGTATATTTACACTGTTGTTGGTTTCATGCTTTCTTATATATACATGTATCGGATCTTTTAGGATGTAGTGACCTATGATGATGTGCATGTGAACTTCACTCAGGAAGAGTGGGCTTTGCTGGATGCTTCTCAGAAGAGTCTCTACAAAGGGGTGATGCTGGAAACCTATAGGAATCTCTCTGCTATAGGTAATACAGTAAACCTTTTTTTTCACCTTTTGAAAAAAATAACTTTCTTTGTTATTGTTATTTGTTTTTGTAATTTCAGTTGAAAATGAGAAAGAGTGAGGTGAATAAATCAGTCATGGTTCTAAATTTCACTAAAGTTAGTAACTTAAATTTTGCCTAAATGTAACATACTTTCTCTGATACTATATTTTAGGCTGCATCTGGGAAGACCATACTGTTAAAGAACATTTACAAAGTTCTAGAAGACATGAAAGGTAATTTTCATGTGTAAGCTGATAAGAATATGCCTCTGAAGAAAGTTTAATATGTCCTGCAAATTTTAAAGAAAAGCAATAGGGTAAAATAATCACTGCTTTGAGTTATGGATGATTATTAAATCTCACAAAAACATGTACGTCTATGGCAGGTATCCAATTTGTGTTTACAAGGCATTCCTTTAAAGTACAAAGACACAGAATCAATGGCTTAACAGATATGTCACCATTTGAATCATAGCTAGATAGAGCCAGGCTATGGAACTGCCAGTCTGTTCAGTGTCATACCACTTAGCTATTGCAAAAGGTAAACACTTTGATTAGGTATTAAGTATATGTCCAAACCTTGTAATAAGCAAATAATCCATAGTAAATCTGTTGTTAACCATATACTTGCAATAACATTGCTAAGTTTAGTGAGATGGACAGTTTATGAGATTCAAGAATGATTTTGTGGAGAAACCTTAATCCCTGTACCACATCTCTATGAGGAAAAAAAGTCAAACTGTGTGAATGTAATGTGGAGCCCTTTCTCTTGTTATTCTTCTTTTAATATCGATGTCATAGGTCACAGTGGGATACAAGCCATGTGAGCATAGGGACATTGAAAGAAGCAACCTACCTTTCTCTTTTCCAGGACAATTAGAGGATATGCAGATCATCCCACTTTGAGTAGACATTCTAAATGTGCTATAAGTTTATTAATAATTAGTTTCCCAACATTGTTTTGGTCATTTACCAACGCAAACTGCTGAAAATCTTTATGAGAATTAGGGAAGTAGAAATGTTTTCTGTTTGAATTGGTTGATGTTCCAAATGTAGTATTACTCACATGATAGCAATATTTATGAATGCAATCAGTGTGCGAAAGCTCTGAGTTTTTCTTGTTCTCTTCAAATATGTGAATAATCTCTTATAGAGAAAGTATGGTATAAATGTGAGCCAGGTAATCAATACTGTTCCCACTCCACGTATCTTCAAAGATGTAAAACAACCCATAGTGAAGAACACCTTTGAATGTAAACAAAGTGATACTATGTTAAGATCAGATTGCTCTTTATAATTAAACCAAATTGTAAATGAATTCATATAGATAAAAAGACTCATCAGTATAATCAATGTGAGAAAGCTTTCACGTGTGCCAATTGTATTTGCAGGCATGAAAGAAGTTGTACTGGAGAGCAACCCTCTGAGTTTATTCAATGTGGTAAAGCCTTTGCATATCAGAGTCATACTCAAAGGCGTGAAAGAACACATAATGGAGAGAAACCCTATGAATGTACCCAGTGTGGTAAAGCCTTTGTTGGAAGCAGTGGTCTCAAAAATCATAAAAGAACACATACAGGAGAGAAACCCTATAAGTGTAACCAATGTGGTAAAGCCTTTGCACAATGGACTGGTCTCCAATATCATGAAAAAACACATAATGGAAAGAAACCCTATGAATGTAAACAATGTGGTAAAGCCTTTGCAGGATGGAGTGGTCTTGAAAATCATAAACGAACACATACAGGAGAGAAACCCTATGAATGTAACCATTGTGGTAAAGCCTTTGCAAGAAGCAGTGTTCTCAAATATCATAAAAGAACACATACAGGAGAGAAACCCTATGAATGTAACCAATGTGGTAAAGCCTTTGCAAGAAGCAGTGTTCTCAAATATCATGAAAGAACACATACAGGAGAGAAACCCTATGAATGTAAACAATGTGGTAAAGCCTTTGCAGGAGGCAGTGTTCTTGAATATCATAAAAGAACACATACAGGAGAGAAACCTTATGAATGTAACCAATGTGGTAAAGCCTTTGCAGGAAGGAGTGACCTCCAAAAACATAAACGAACACATACAGGAGAGAAACACTATGAAGGCAACCAATGTGGTAAAGCCTTTGCAACAACAAGCAGTGATCTCCACATACATAAATGAACACTTACAAGAAGAAAAACCTTTTAAATGTAACCAATGTGGTAAAGCTTTTTCAAAGATCAACACTCTTCACCTACATAAAAGAACACATAGTTGAGAGAAAACCTTTGACTGTAACCAGTGTGGTAAAGCTTTTTCACAAAGCAGTAGTCACCAAAATCATAAAGAAACACATATAGATGAGAACCTTTTAAATGTAACCAATGTGGTTATAAACCTTTTTCACAAAGCAGTGACCTCCAAATATATAAAGGAACACATACAGGAGACAAACCTTATGAATGTCATCAATGTGCTGAAGCTCCTTTACATCACAGTCGTCTTCTAATCCATAAAAGAACATGTGCTGGAGAGAAATCCTCTGAATGTAACTAATGTGGTAAAGCCTTTGCACAAAGGAGTGGTCTCTAATACCATAAAAGAATACATAATGGAGAGAAACCCTATGAATGTATTCTATGTGGTAAAAGCTTTGTAGGAAGCAGTGGTCTTCAAATACATAAACAAACACATACAGAAGAGAAACCTTTTGAATGCAACCAATGTGGTAAAACTTTCACAAAGCAATGGTCTCCATTGTCATAAAAGAACAGATACTGGAGAAAAACCCTATGAATGTATCCAATGTGGTAAAGCCTTTGCACAAAGCAATTCTCTCCAAATATGTAAACGAACACATTCAAGAGAGAAACCTTTTGAATGCAACCAATGTGGCAAAACTTTTTCACATAGCAGTGGTCTCCAGTCTCATAAAAGAACACATAATGGAGAAAAACCCTATGAATGTAACCAGTGTGCTAAAGCTTTTTCACATAGCAATGCTCTCCAAATGAATAAATGAACACATACAAGGGAGAAACTTTTCGAATGTAACCAATATAGAAAAGTTTTTTAACAAAGCAATAGTCTCCAAATATATAAATGAAGACATACAGGAGAGAGACCCTATGAATTTCATCAATGTGGTAAAGTAGTTTTACATCACAGTCATCTTCAAATGCATAAAATAACACATATTGGAGTGAAACCCTCTGTCACTAGTGTGGTAAAACCTTGCACAAAACAGTCATCTCCTAACACATAAAGGAATATACACTGGAGAGAAACACTATGAATATAAGCCATGTGGTAAACCTTTTACAAGTCACAGTACTCTCCAAATAAATCAAAGAAGACATGCTGCAGAGAAACCCTATGGATGTAATCAGTGTAGTAAAGGCTTTTCATGTAAAAGTGGTCTCATATAAAAGAACACATAACACAGTTGAAAAACCCTATGAATGTAATCAATGTGGTAAATCCTTTTCATATCATGGTCATCTTTGAATACATAAAAACACCTACTGGAGAGAAACCTTATGAATGCAAGAAATGAGGTAAAACCTTTGCATGTCAGTCATATTCAAAGGCATGAAAAAAAATACTGTAAAAAAAAAAAAAATCCTGTGAGTGTATTTAATATGGGGAAGCCTTCACACATTTTTATAGTCTTCATCATCATGAAACAATCCATACTGGGGGGGCTGGAGAGATGGCTCAGGTTAAGAGCACTGACTGCTCTTCCAGAGGTCCTGAGTTCAATTCCCAGTAACCATATGGTGGCTCATAATCTGAGAGATGGTTATGAGATCTGGTGCCCTCTTCTGGCATGCAGGCATACATGCAGGTAGAACACTGTATTCATAATATATTAATTAATTAATTAGCTAATTAATTAATTTAAAAGAAAAAGAAACCTGTTTCTTTAAAAAAAAAAAAGAATCTATACTGGTGGGAAACTATGAATGTATTTAATATGGTGACGCCTTTTCCAAATTTCCCAAGTTTTCATCATCACAAAAGAGAAATCCTATGAATGCATTCATTATGGTGAAGCCTTTGCACATTTCTACAATCTTCATCATCATGAAAGTAATCATACTGGAGAGAAAGTCTATGAGTGTAAACAATGTGGTAGAGCCTTTCCAGTATGAGGTCCTCTCAAATCCAACAGAACTCAAACTCAGGTAATGCAAATGACAGGGATTTTTTGTAATCAAGCTCCTGCTGGATCATGGCCAGAGGACATACTCAGAACCTAATGTGTGACATGTAACACAAACACACCTCCCCACTGTGAGCCAGAATGTTATAGGGCTTTTAAGTTTGAAAACCAGAAACTCCTGTGCCAAGTTACAGCTATATTTTCCCACCAGTCAGGATTTAGGGGTAGGAACTTTCCTTATGTACTTTACAATGTCAACCGACACAGAATATGGTTGTTACAGTCTAACCAATCATATCCATTTGTCCTTTAGCAGTTAGGAACAGGCATTATGTTTTGAGGAGTACAAGATGAATAGCTGAAGGGATTGTTACAGTTGTGTTTTCAGGAACAAATAACTAAAGGTGGTCCGCTATTGGGAAGTCCCCAGTGCCCCAAGGCCTGGGAACTTGAACTTAATTACACCATTTGATTAAAGGGAGGCTGATAACAAAAAGGCAGTACTAAGGACTTGCTTCTGTTGTTTGTTCCCAATTGTTATGGATTGGTTCTAATGCTATTTGTGTTAAATAGGTTCCCAAACTGCATGAGAATCCCTCATTTGAGACGCTGAGGGTCCTGTCCCCAGCTGGTTCTAATTGGTAAATAAAATTGCCATAGGCCAATAGGTAGGCTGGGAGACAGAGGTAGGACTTTAGTATTCATGGGCATGGGGAACAAAGAAGGACTGAGAATCGCCATGCCAGGAAAGGAGTAGGGATGGAGGCTTGAGAGCTGTGGAAAACAGAGACCCAGCCATGTAAGAGCTGGGAAAGAGTAGCCTCATGGTCCCCTCCCCCAACTGGGTCTGTGGTAGCAAAGATGGGATATAAATTTTAGTAATAATTCAGGAGTATTAGGAGGCGTTAGCAATGTGACAGTTTGGGAGTGGTCCTGCCATTTAACTGATTTAGGCATATTAAATATAAGGCTGCGTGTGTGAGTGTCTTTCATTCGAGAATCTAGACCATTTGGGTGGGCAGAAAAGAACTCATACAACTGCCTCTGGAGCATAGAGCAATTTACCAACTACCACTACAGATGGCATCCAGGCTGTAGATTCAGTATTAGAATTTAATTGGAGATATTCAAATGGAGAACACGTGCTGTGATGTGAGATTAAGAGGTGGGGAAAATTGGTTTCTTAGCAGAGCTGTGGTTTTGATGGAGCTCTTTGGTTCCTCCCCACTGCACAGGTTTGGAACTAAAACAAAAGGCATTCTGACCTGGTGTGCATAATTCTGGGGTTCGTTGTGTGAGCTGGAACACAGCAAAAGTCCCCCAAGCCAATCCAGACAAACTGGGTTGTGGGGATTTAACCCAGGCCCTTTTCAAAGGCTTCTGGTTGCCTCAGAGAATTTGAGCTTGGAGGTGCTAGGAGCCCCTGCTGTGCAAAGCAACAAGATGCTCAGAAGGCTTAGAGAGAGGCAGATAGTAGAGGCTGCCTATGTCTTATAATTGGATAAACAAAGGAGAGAGATAAAGATTTGTTTAATTGTTTTTAAGGATAAAGAGATATTGTGGTAATTGTTTAATCATTTTAAAGTATGAATAAAGAAATCCAGGCATTTGATCCAAATGTAGGAAACAAAGGCACAGAGATAGAGAGAAACCCTATCTCAACAAATAATAGGTATTAATCTCCACACAATGGAGAATGAATGAAAAAAAAAATGCTTTAAAGAAAATTTGAAAAAGTCTATGCCAGGGCAGGAACATGGGTTCTTTGAATGTGGGTTACATGGGAATTCTGGGATTGCTTAGCCTGGTATGACAAATTTAGAGCCTGGAAATATGCTTATACAGTCTGTCTATAGAAATTTAATTGAAGTTAAATTCATACGAAAGGATATTCAAGTTATATAAAGAGAAAGGAGATATATACATAGAGATATTAATCTCCATTTGTTGGGAGCCAAACCCATGAAATTACCCACTGTTCTGTGAAGCTTAGTCAGTTAAGGTGCAAGGTTAGAAAGGACAGGGTGTCTGCGGTCTCGGGTCCCAGAAATTGAAAGAACATCTGGTATTTCCTGAAAACCGTTACCATAGTGGTTTGGCCTTGGGCCACGTGTAACCTTCCTGCCTGCCTGTCTTTTTAAGCTGCTGTCCTGAAATAAACTTTTTATTTTTTTAATTTTTAAAATTTGGATGCCAAGGAACTCTCTGCTGAGTGTCTATGATACCCTATGGCAAGGCATATTTATGCCTAGGTGAAATGGAAGGATCCACTTACAGGCACATGGCATGGTCCTGATCAGGTATTTAATATGGGGAAGAGGGCATGTTTGTGTTTTTTCTACAGGATGCTAAAGGAGCATGCCAGCTGCCAGAACGATTGGTGAGACATGCTGATGCTGGGACAAAGAATGATGCTGACTGTGAGCTCCCTGACTGCCCTGACAATGGTTACAGAAAAGCTGTATTGGACATCTGTTCCTGACTTATATCCCAGATTGGACAAGATGTCTTGCTTCAAGCTTTTAGAACTTGTGGGACAGAGAACATGGAGACTGTGGAAACTGCCTTCAAAAAATTAATTAATATAGAAGTCCTTATAATGAGACCAGTTATTCTGACTCAATCATAGACTGGTATAGAAATCAATCCAATATTGGAAATGACAGTCTTCATTGGGAAGGCTGGTTCTGGACATTTTCAGAGACATATTTGGAAGCTAGCTGCAGTTCTCTATGATGTTATGTTAGCAAGAGATAAAGTCGGGACAGGGTCTGGACTCTGAACAAGTGTTACTGCGTGTGTTAAGGCTCCTAATCTTTTACTAATTGGTCATGTTAAACTTACTTTTTCTTCTACATTATTTAATACAAGTTGCATTGATTGTACACTTTTTAATTGTGTTAGTATGCTGAAATCTGGCATGTCTGTTATGGTGGTCTATCAACCAGTTTTTGTTTATTGCCTGTGAGTATAACAGGACCTTGGTATTCTGAAAAAGGCCTCCAAGTACTGGAAGAAATGAGTCAGACTTTAAGCAGAAGCAAGAGGGTAGTGGGCTGGATTATCACTGATATAGCAGCTTTAATTATATTAATAGCTAGCACCACTGCTTCTACAATTGCTTTGACACAAGAAGTTAAGACAGCTACCTTTGTTAATCACTTAGCAAAAAAAATGTTACTAATGTTGTGAGTATTCAAGAGGATTTAGGTTGGCATTTAGAACAACAGATTGGCTCCCTGGCATCCAAACCTCTACAAGTTCATTATCATAGACTCGATTTGGCTGATAGAGGCCTGGCTGAACCCTACAATGACGTGTCTCCTTTGGGACCTGCATAAAACTCAGATTTATGCTTGCCTGCCTTGGCGTGTGTACCTGCAAGTGGTGCAAGACTAAATACTGCAGTGGGAGGACCCAAATGTCCATTTCTGAGTCCCCCGTGAAGCAAACCTGATTGCATAGAGGTTGGTATCTGCCCTTCCTTTGATCACACTCTGTGGAGATACCTACAGAAATTGACAAAGGCTAACCTCTCCTCCCCAAAAGACACCGATGACATATAAAGTGCTCAGAGGATCAGGTTAATACTTACCCCCTCTGGTTAATGCCCATTCATCTTCATAGTGCGATCATCCCTAGCTACTCACTGGCCTCATAGAAATTCTAAAAAGGGAGGAGATGTCGGGAGCCAAATCCATGAAATTACTCGCTGTTCTGTGAAGCTTAGTTAAGGTGCAAGGTTAGAAAGGACAGGGCGTCTGGGTCTCAGGTCCCAGAAATTGAAAGAACATCTGATATTTCCTGAAAGCCAGTTACTGTAGTGGGTTGGCCTTGGGCCATGTGTAACCTTCCTGCTTGCTTGCCTTTTAAGCTGCTGTCCTGAAATAAACTTCGAGAGCTTGATCAGAATATAGACTTGCTCTCCTTCTTCTCGTCTCCTGTCTCCAATTCTTTTGCCCCCTCCCCAGGTTCCCACTGAACCCCCACAGGCTGGGGCATCCATTGAAGGTAGAATTTAAGTATGCATAGATAAATAAACAAATTGAGTCCTTTTATCTTAAAATGTAGGTCAAGAGCAAGGGATAGGAAGAATAACTTTATCCCAGACAGACAGTTAAAACTTAGGCCTTGATCTCATGTTAGAGCAAGGCAGGAGATAGTGGAAGAGTGCCGTACTCTCTCACGCTGGGAGAAACGCAAGCGCAGGCGGGGTCCCCTAGCTGGGCCCTCGAGCCCTAGGCTTCAAGGCTCACCACAGCGGCCCCCCTACTTGTCTCGGTGTAGCGTCCGCTGGGGCCCAACGTCACAGGGGCGTCCACTGACTCGTTGCCCAGGCTGCTGCCACCGCCAACGAGCGCCACCAAAACCGCAGCCAGCTGCTTGGCCGCAGTGCAGGGAGGGGGCGCAGATGGAGACTAGCCGCTGCCTCATGCTCGCCCCACACCAAGTCTTGACCTAGCACACTTCCCGCGGTGCCCGGTGCCCGCCGCCGTTAAGAGTGCTCCGCTCGTCGTAGAGCAGGTCTCCTCGAGAACCCAAGTGTCACAGCCCCCTTAGACAGAGTTCTCTGACACCAAAATAGTTTTATCTTTATTCGTTCTAGATGGTGGGCAGCACTCACAGGGCAGGCAGGTGGAGAAGGAGGGGAGAAAGAGCTACTCGGGTCAAGGTGCTCTATTTATAGTTCTGAGAGGAGACAGGGGCTTGGTAGTCGATACTTTCCATTGGCCAGCTTGGGGACCCTATTGGTGCCTCATTTGCTTTGCCCGGGACTCAAGGTTGCTTTCTACGTGACACAAGTCTCACACGCCAGGCCTCTCTCTATACAGGGGTCGTGAGAGCTATGGGAATCTCCCAGGAGCGTTGACTAGAAGCATGAATTCTGGTCCCTTGTGTAGGTTCCACTGTTTGTGGAATTTTCCACCGGGTCTCCCAGGGCTTCCAGCCTATGCTCAACCGGGTGTTAGACTGCCTGACATAGATCACTACCCCACAGCTCCCCCTTTTTCTTTTATAAAGGGGAAGTGTCATCAGAATAACTGTCTCCCATATTGGGAACAGTTTGATATTGAACCAAGACCTGATTGGCGGTGAACTTTGCGATGCTACTCATCTGCTGCTTTAGAAACTGGATGAGGCAAAGTGCTAAGAGAAGCAAGGTCCCAATGGCTAGTATGGGACCAAGGAGGGGAAGTAGTCAAGCTATTAATGGGTTGGAGTACCAAGGAGAAGGGGTGTTTGGCATATTCTACGGATGGTTCACTTTAAAGCAACATTTGATTAATCTAGATAGACATCATGGCTTCCTTACTATCATATAGCTTTCCCCAAAGTTCAATAGCCATTTGGCTTTGGCAAGAGAGTTTGTCTATAGCTGGAAAGTTTCGTGTCTGTCCTCTGTGGGGCTGAGTATGTGTCTCTGGATCTCAGCGAGTCTCTCAGGAGTCTTCTGTCTGGAGGAAGGCAGCTCTGCAGTCCCAGGCAGGTCCCAGGAGATGGCGTTGTCTCCACTGGATCTGTGGCAGCAAGCTTTTGTGGGGATAAGCCTGTAGGAAAATCACAGGGGAGCAGAATCCTAGCAGGGGGATGCCTGTATAGGGTGAATAGCAAGTTAAGCCTGTAATGGTTTGCTTGGGAGCATTGCATGGTCCTGGAAGGCATCTTTTAAGTCTGCTATTTGGATAGTTGAGGAAGAAAAGTTTTGAGATTGGCAGTAACTGCCTGTAAAAGGAAACTGGTTGTTAATTAAGGATTGAAGAAGAACCAGTAATTCAAATAGTTGATTTTACCTGTGGGGATAGATTAGGTGACTTTTAAACCTTAAAAGAAATCTTATACAAGTTGGAAGTTTTTTGGACATATATCAGGAATGCTAGGGAGAAAAATAAGCATTTTAAATAAAGAAGCAAGAAAATTTTGAGTTGGGAAGCACAGAACACTGTTTCAGGTATTCCTGTTAGGAAGAAATGAGACTTGGTTTTCCTTCTTCTGTCCCTAATCTGTCAATGAGAGGCAGGCCAACTTCTTGGGTGGTGGGGTGATGTCAGACATTTTTGGCAGGAATCCAGATAGGCTTGGGCTGGTCCTGTGGAAAAACACAAACAAAGCCCCTCCCAGTTGTAAGGAGGGGGTCTGGTCCCTTCTAAATTTTATTCAAAGGATCTCGCCATCGTATCCATGTTGAGGCAGTTTGGTCAGCGAGTGCATTTTTCTCAGATATAGGACCCGGTAAGGAACTGTGAAATCAGACATGTTGGATGTAGATGGAGAGACTTTAAGTTTCTCCCTTGATAGAGGCCACTGTGGAACCCAGACGGCTTCATTGGAGAGCCAATCAAGGCAGGGAGTATTAAATTTAACAGTAGCCCCTAGAATTGGGGGTAATTTGGAGGAGGATTTTTATGATCTCCTTGGATATTATTTTCTTTATGGGTAATATCCCCCATTGTAATGTGGTCTCTTTCTGGTTGGGTTGCAAGCACCACCTCCAGGGCCTGTAAGATATCTCTCCCTAGGAGATTGGTGGTCACCTGAGCCACTAGGGGGCATATGAGGCCAGTAGCCCCATCTGGATCTTCCCACCTGTAGGCCTGTTTGGTGATAAATGTGTGGGAGGTGCCTCCTACGCCTAGAAGCTGAGGCCCAGGGATTAGTTGCCAGTCACTTGGGATCTCTTACTGTCTTAAAATTGTCCTGTCTGCTCCCGTATCAATAAGACATTTGAATGGTTTATTATCTATCTTAATAGTTAGTTTTGGATGGGAGTCTTTTGAAATGCTGGACACCCAAAAGGCTTCTATGGGGGTATCTGTCTCTTATTGTCGGGGCTGAGGGCTGTCCCGTTTGAAGTTTTAAAGGTTTTAAAGTGGCCTACCATCTTTATCATTCGTGGCAGTACAATGCCTTTTCCAGTGGAAACCTTTTCTGAAGCGGGGGGGGGGGGGCAGATATACTTAGGGGAGTTAAAGCCTGTTA
>CM052701.1:3977546-3998163 GCA_028551405.1 Uromys caudimaculatus
AGCCATAGATGCTGTCTGGTGTGACGCTGTCCTTATATCTCGAGTAGTCACAATCCACCTATCGTGATGTTCTTCCCGGAGACCTTGGCAAGCCAGTCTGGATTCAGAAGTCATACCTTCCCAGACAATTGTTCTAAGAAGGAGGTCTCGGGCTGTCGTGTTATGAATTTTTCTTTCTAAACTCATTTTGGGTCTAAGAATAAAATCAGATAAAGATTCTCCCGGCTTTTGACAGAGAGAGAGAAGAGGGAGGAGGCAGGATCTTGTGACCCTGAGGGCGGGGTCAGTCTGTCCCAAGCCATCGTCCCAACATCCCCTCTTCCTTCCCCAGTCCCAAACAGTTGCTTCCCTCCATCCACATCTGGAGACTGCTATTTCCCCTTCTGAGTGGAATTCAAGCATCCTCCTTTGTACTCTCCTTGTAATTTAGCTTCTTTGGGCCTATGGACTGTACAATGGTTATCCTGTACTTTGTGGATAAAATCCACTTATAAATGAGTATCATTGAGCCTGGGTTACCTAACCCAGAATAATATTTTATAGTTGCATCCATTTGTTGCTCTTGTTTTTAATATCTGGGTAATATTCCATTGTATAAATGAACCACACATTCTTGTTTTAATTTAATTTTATTGTTTTACTTATTCACTTTACAGCCCACTCACTGTCCACCTTCAAGTCACTCCATCCCACAATCCTTCCATCCCCCCTTGCACTGATCAGGTGGGGGCACCTGGGTATCCCTCCCCCACTGTGGCACTTCCAATCTCTGCAAAGCTAGACGCTTCCTCTCCCACTGAAACCAGACAAAGCAGCCCAGCTAGTAGAACATATCTCAAGTACAGGCAACAGCTTTTAGGATAGCCCACCATTCCAGTTGTTTGGGATCCACGTGTAGGCCAGGCTGCACATCTGCTACATATGAGCGGGGAGACCTAGATCCAGCCCATGTATGTTCTTTAGTTGCTGGTTCAGACTCTGGGAGCCCCAAGGGTCCAGGTTAGTTGATGCTGTTGGTCTTCCTGTGGAGTTCCTATCCAATTTGGGACCCACATCCTTCTTCCTATTTTTACCTAAGAGTCCCAAGCTCCACTGTTTGGCTGTGTGTGCCAGTATCTTTCTGACTCAGCTGCTAGGTGGAGCCTCTCAGAGAACATGTTTCTGCCTGCAAGCATAACAGAGTGTCATTAATAGTGTTAGGGATTGGTGCTTGCCCATGGGATGTTTCTCAAGTTGGGGCTACTACTGGTTGTCCATGTCCTCAGTCTCTGTTCCATCCCCTGTGCCTTCATTTCTTGGAGACAGGATGAAATTTGGGTTAAAATTTGTTTGGTGTGTTTGTGTCTCTATCACTCCATTGAGGTTTCTGTCTGGCTATAGGAGGTGACCTCTTCATGTTTTACATCCTCAATGTAGTGAGTCATAACTAAGGTCACCTCCACTGATTCTTGAGCGCCTCCATTATCCCAGGTCTCTGTCTCCTTCTAGAGATCCCCCTACCTCCTCACTCCTGTCAATGTCTAGGGCATTGGGGTCCTGGGTATGATCATAGCAATCATGACACAGGATACAGAGTAACCATGAAACACTGCATCCTTTATTAAATTTTCTAGCATCTTTTATAGGCAAGCAGATCAAAGACTGAGAAGTCTAATTCTCAATAGCTTCTATTTCTCAAACAGTAGTTTATCTAGGTTCAAGGTGACATAAACCTCCTTGCAACTGAGAAATCTGTCTGTGGTCCAACTCCTTTAAGTGTTGCTTAAAATTAAAATTAATTTTAAGACTTTTCTCATCAGAAAATAATCATAAAGTGTGGGTGATTTGATTTGTGCTTACCTGGGAATTTGCATGTCTGCTGCAAGTATCTCCAACAGTTGGTTTTTTGATGGATCAATAAAGAGCCAGTGGCCAATGGCTAGGCAAGGAGAAAGAGGCAGGACATTTAGGATTCCCAGGCAAGAAACACAGGGGAGGAGAACAGATTCTGTTATGAGATGGGCATAGGACAGGCCACACCATGAAGGAGCAGGAGGGTGAGATGGCTGAAATATAGGTGTAAAGGGAAAGCTGCCCCATGGGAGGGCTGCCCAGAAGCAAACACGGTAGTAAAGATAAAACTAGATTTATCAGTATTAACTCAGGAATATCAGAGGGGAAAGTGTGTTAGTCACATGGAAGTTCAGGAGTGTCCCAGCCATTGAGCTAGTAAGGCATATTAGAAATAATTATGTGCATGTGTGTGTCTTTCATATGGGGAATTCAAAACATTTGGTTGGGTGTAGCAGAGGCGTGGGCACCCACTAGGAGCTCAGAGCAGTTTAACTAATTACCGCTACAGATGGTGATCCAACCTGGTGGAAGAACTTGTGGGACCGTGAAAGGTAGCTTTGTTCTCAGCTGAGCTAAGGCTTGAAACCCCAGACACTTTGAAGGAACAGTAGGCATTTAGCCTGTTCCCAGGCACCAGGCCCCTGTCACTAGTTGCAACTCCCCCATAGATTTGTGGCCATCAGTCACACAAGGGCAATGCCCCAAGCCCTTCCTTGTGTAGAGAATGTGACCACAGGTCACATAGGCTCAAGACAAATCTCCATTTTAATGAAGTACCTAAAGGCCTAAAGGGTCAATAAGCTTTCCTTCCCAGACACTCCTCCCTGCAAAAGGTATTTAACCTTAGGCCCACCCTGAGAAGTGGGATACAGTTTTACTCATCCACTTTCCACCATGACAATAAATGCCTTGAACTCATGGACTGCCTCTTCTCACCGGAATCTGCTGTGGGGAGCAAGGAGAAGGCCTTCGCCTACAGAGCAGCTGTCTAATCTCCTGTAGAAGGTCTCTGTGCTCCCAGTCACAGCTGCCACCAAGCTCAAGCCAACCACTGGCAAGCCAAAGAACTCTCCCTGAGGGACCAGCCAGAGTTCTCCCCTTTTCCCCTACAGCCCTGGGCCAGATCCAGCCTTAGGGCCCCCACTCCATTCTCAGTTCTCCTGAGGCTCCCAGTGGTACCTGGGTGTCCAAGAGCCTGAGAACCAGATGGCCCCGGTCTCATTGCAGGCCCTAAACCACCCGTAGAGCAGTGTCCGGGGGCTGCCCTATGGGCCAACACTTGCCCAGCTACGGTGTGGGGAAGTAATCTGTGACAGGCAATCTGCCACCTGGTTGAGCACAGGTGTAAAATCTGGGCAACCCAGTGGAACAATCCACAATGGACCGAAAAACTTTATGTCAATGCTCCCAGGAGGCTTTTGGCTCCAGTCAAGGTCAAGTACCACCCCTCCTCAGGTAGAGGCATGGCCACACAGACCCAAGCCATTCCTGTGTTAATGAGACACTAGAGGCTTAGCCATGCCCCTTCCCAGTTACTATATCTGCCTCGCCTCTCCCAGAAAGGCGGGGGTACAATTCCATCCATGCCACTCCACACGATGAAAATAAACGGCTTAGAATTATGGACTGTCTCTTCAACTGGACCCGCCATGGAAAGTGAAGGATCCGGCCCACGATTGAGGAGCCCCATCTAATCTCTCGCCGAGGGCTTTCCAGTGCTCCCAGATGGTACCCATTCACCCAAGCCTAAGCAGCTAGCCCGGCTCCCCAAGCCGCTGAAACCCAGTCTCTGCGTGAACCCCAGCTGCACTCCAGCTAGCCCGTCTGTGGCACCCTGCTGTGACTTTGGTGC
The DNA here is from genome assembly GCA_028551405.1 of Uromys caudimaculatus. Taxonomy (NCBI): domain Eukaryota; kingdom Metazoa; phylum Chordata; class Mammalia; order Rodentia; family Muridae; genus Uromys; species Uromys caudimaculatus. The sequence continues at coordinate 3,981,232 of CM052701.1, forward strand.
CCCGAGCTAGAGAACCCACGGAGACCACTGCCACGAGTTCCCCAAGAATGGCCCCCTACCCCACCCATGGGTAAGGCCTGCAAAAGCTTCACACAGCCCTCACCTGCCCACTGGACTGTGTGGGAAGATGCGCAGCCACTTCCCAAGTGTCTCCTGTCCCACCCAGAGCCGCAGTGCCCAGGGACACGGCATGGGATAAATGTGGTCAACTTCCTACATCCTGCCTCCCCAAGTGGCTGAGCCCTGTGGCAGAGCAGACGCAGGACCCATAGCCCTACAGGAATTCACTTTTAAAAATTAATTGGGGATTCCTGAATGGAATACACACTCACCTTGATGTAAGATTAGGAGTTGGGGAGAATTGGCTTCTGAGGAGGCTACAGATTTTTCCTGAGCCACATGGGGATTTCTTTCTGCAGTTCAGAACTAATACAAAGAGTTTGGGCTCAGAGGCACTGGGAGCTCCTGCTGTGCAAAGAGACAGGCTAATTGAGGCAGAAAGAGAGTAGATGGTAGAGGCTGCCTGCTTCCTACAAGCAGATAAAGAATTGAGATGAATGAAATTTGATTTAATGGTTTTTAAGGATTAAAGGGAGTATAATGATAGTTGTTTAAGTGGTTTTAAGTATACATAGAATAAAGAAATCAGGCCTTTGATCTCAAATGTAGAAAGATTTGAGATAGAAGGGAGAGTGAATGAGAAAAAGGCTTTAAGGAAAAATTTTTAAAGTCTTGTCTTCAATACTCAGAATCTTTCAATGTGAATGTGGTCTACATGGGATTTCTGGGATTGCTTAGCCTGTTATGAAATAATTAAAGCCTGGAAATAGGCTTATACAGTAAATAGAGGGAATTTATTTGAAGTTAAATAAATAGATGAATAAATAATTGAAGTTTTTGATCTTAAATTATAGATCAAAAAGCAGGGGATAAGTGGAAAGACCTTATCTCAGATAATAAAAACTTATGTTAATTCAAATTATATAAAGACAAAGGGTACATAAGTACCCACAGAGATGTTAATTTTCATAGAAGGGAGAATTTAAGTATACAGATGAATAAGTAACTTAGGCCTTGATATCATGTAGGTTGGTGCAGGAAATAATGGGGGAGCACTATCTCAACAGATAATAATATTTGTTTAGATTGTTTTAATTGCTTTGAATTGTTTTAATTATCAAAATGCATGTGGTTATGAGTTTTGTGGTTATATTAAAATTCCTCTGGGAAAGAGGTCAAGGTATTAATTTAATTCAATCTGCACCATTAATGATTTCAGTTTACAGGACCAAAGGACATGCTATTTTTGGAGAGAGGCTCTGTATTTGTGTTGACAGGAAAGGAGAAAAGGCTTTGGACCCCTTCCAAAGTGATAAGGATCAGAATTGACTGGGAAAAACCCCCTGAATATCTTGGCTACAGAAAATAAAAATTAGAAAAAATCAAATGGGACAGGTAACGTGATCTGCTGATTCCTTGACATGGGAGCAGTCCTATAGCTGGCTTAGACATAAAAATGTCTCTTAGATAAAACTTCAGTTAAAATTAGACAATAAATCTTATTGGTTATAGAATCTTTAAGATTCATTGTTCCATCCTTCACATGGTATAAATGAAGATATATTAAAATTGGTTATTGATAATATTTACTCATAAAGGTTAGTTGTCTTTCACCTGCTCAAATAAGGAACAAAAATTCATCCTTAACTGATCTGTACATTTTGCACAATATGTACAAATATCTTAATAGTACTGAAATTTTGGTTGTAAGATTCATATATTGCAGAATTTGCAGCTCTGACAAGATTCATCTGTGGAATCACTAAAATGACCAGCTGTTCCAGCCCTCTGCTTCCTGATACTGTCCAGAGACTTGCTTCCAGAACAGCTTCAGAAATTGCCCCTGATTCCCGATAGACTTGGTTCTTCCAGGCTTTCAGACATATTCAGTCTGAACTTCAGTCAAGTCATGAGCCTTCTAAGCATACAGAGACTTGATAACAGATGCTAAAACTAGCTTTCACAAGTCTAATCACATTTGCTAATTTTTCTACCCATCCCCAATCCCTTAAAAAATTTTCTCACACCAATTCAGCAGGAAGAAGTTGTAGAGAGTCATTATCCCAATCCTTTTGGTTTGGGTGTTTGGTTGTGGTTATTTTATAAATTATAGATAGGTTGTCATTCAAAGGGGTAATTTAGAAATGGTCATAATTTTGAACAAGGAAGAAATATAAGGGATGGATTACTAAATTTATTCTTAAACAAAACATTGTTTACCCATAATCTTACATTGGTAGAAATCTATATAATTAATGCAAATTGAAGTTATAATTTCACACATTGGTACAGAATTTATATTAATACAGATTTAATGTTTTCATTGATATAAAATTTTATATTGATACAAAATTTGAAATTAATATTGTTACTCTTAGATAGGCATTGTGCCATGCAACTCATTAAGAATACAAGGCTTAGAACCAGTCCTTCTAATAACTACTATTACAAACTGTTTAGGATGATTAAGTAAGGCAAGTTAAGGACCAGATAGTAAACTCATATTATATTCTGATCTAATTAAGGTGCTTTTTACAATATTCAAATGGAAATAGCTAAGAGTAGTCAAGGTTTAACAGTTCAGATACACTTTATATAGATAGTCTTCAAAAACATCAGAAATCCATAGAATATGACATCTAATATAAATTCATTATTAAAGATCATTTGACTAGAGTTATGTGTGCTCCTGACAGTACTCTCTTCACAGTTCAAAGAAGAAACTGAGCATCAAACTTTCATATGGAGTTGCTCCAGTTATGGCAAGATAGCCACTGGACAAGAATTGTCCTAATTCATCTACAGACAAAAATACTTTCCAGGAAAGGACATACAATGTGGGATAGTCAGTAACTTAGCTCTGCCAAGACAGAGTGAGCTAGTCCTTCATAGTTCTTGCCTCATTCCAGATCTGTTAGATGATTCTAGGCCAGAAGGCTGAAGTCAGATGCTCCAATGGGAACTAACTGTCCAGGTGGTCAGCTGTCTCTGCAATTTGTTTAAATTTTGGAAGCTATGTTTTTGTGCTTCCTATATATTTAGATAGTATTTAATTCATTCTTGGATTTCTGATAAGAGTTGAAGACTAATTATAGTCTCATAATCAAACTTAAGTTGGTTAGCATTGAGAAAGATGATATATATTTGAAAATATAATTTTCAGATGGTAATACAAGTTAAAGTCAGAACATAACTCAGGTATAGAATTGTAAACTCTTTAAGACAGTATAGATAGTAGACTACTTTATCTAAGTTGACAAATACGATAGACTAGATGTTAATTATATATCATACTTTATAATTTACCACAATTGTTATGTCTCTGCTCAATGTATGTCTGAGAGAAAAAGAGTCTTTTTTATTGGACAAAAGGGGTGAGATGTTGGGAGTTTGATTTGTGCTTACATGGGAATTCGCATGTCCACTGCAGGTCCCCGCCAACAGTTAGTTTTTTTATGGGTTAATAACAAATCAGCAGCCAATAGCTGGGCAAGGGGAAAGAGGCAGGACTTTTAGGATTCCTGGGCAAGAAACACAGGGGGTGGTGGGAGGAGAAGAAGGAATTCTGCCATGAGAGGGGTGTAGGAAGGACCATTTCTTGAAGGAGCAGGAGGGTGAGACGGCCAAAATGTAGGTGTAAAGGGAAAGCTGCCCCATGCGAGGGCTGCCCAGAAGGAAACAGGGTAGCAAAGATAAAATATAGATTTAGAAAGTGTTAACTCAGGAACACAGGAAGGAAGTGTGTGCTGGCCACAGGGAGGTTTGGAAGTGCCCAGACATTGAGCAAGTTAGGCATTTAAAATATAAAGTTGTGTGTGTGTGTGTGTGTGTGTGTGTGTGTGTGTGTGTGTGTGTGTGTATTTTTATTTGTGAATCCAGAGAACTTTGGCAGGTGGCAAGAAGTACACACCAAGAACTCAGGGCTGATTAACAATTTACCACTACAATGGGGACCACTTCCTCAGTCATGCAGGTTACTTGGCAGAACATCAGGATTCTCTAATGAGAAAGTATGCTTTCTCTTTGTCCCACTGTATTGGGACATTCTTGTAGATCTGCAAGGTGCCTTAAGGATCTGTGTAAATGCCAGCATCAAGTTTCTGCTTTGTTTAAGGCCACTATTCAATCCACAAGGGAGATACATTTTTTCCAAAGAATGTTTATAGGCTCCATCTATAGAGAATTAAAAGGTTAAATGAGCACCCCATTTCCCCAAGACATAGGAACACTCATTTGCCCAATCATTAACATGTGAGGCAAGGATAGACAAGCCATTACAAAAATTTGACAAGAGATATGGGGTTATTTTCAGAGTATATGCCAGGGGGATTCCTTTTTGACCTAGCATTTCACCCTGTAAAGTGGAACAATGTATGCCACATCTCTCTTCTGTATCTGCTTCCTGCTGATATTAGGACAATGCAAAATCCCAGGAAGGCTAAAATGCTAGTCAAAGGCTGGGTAACAGAGCATTTATGAAAGCTTCCAATTAGCTAATCCAGATGAAAGACAAGGAGCAATCACATCAGCTGAACTAGCTAACATCAGCTTTCAGCAAGTCCAGAGTTGAAGAGCTCCACAGCTGATCCCTGGATGAAGTCTGTCAACCAGATGAAAATCTGCTGAGACAAATATAGACTAGGTACAGAAATTAAAATTGCCTAGCAATTGTAGAAGCTAGGAAATCACAAGACCAAGGGGAAAATCCCATTTTCAAGAACAGGCAGGTGTACTTATCTGGAGTCCATTTGATCTGCGACAGTTGGGTCCAAGTCTTAGGACTCTTGATTCCCTGAAGCTTATGTGAACTTTAGTTTACAAACGAATATACATTAGTATTTACCATCATACTGAAATCCATATTTTAGAAATTTAGTTAATAGATGTCTGTGTTTTTGTCTTTTGTTTTTGGGTTTGATTTTTGTTTTTTTCGAGACAGGGTTTCTCTGTATAGCCCTGGCTGTCCTGGAACTCACTCTGTAGACCAGGCTGGCCTCGAACTCAGAAATCCGCCTATCTCTGCCTCCCAAGTGCTGGAATTAAAGGCGTGTGCCACCACTGCCCGGCCAGTTGTCTGTTTTTAAAGCTGTAGGTTCACAACTATGGATATACAGATTTTATATATATATATATATATATACACACACATATATATTATATATGTATGTATATACATATATATATAATACATCTGATTTTTTAGAGCTCCAAGGACTGGTTCCATAATTCCCTGTCCTTGTGGACATGCAAAATTATGTATATTATATAGATTGTAACTCATGTTTTATAGATTTAACTCACATGTGCATATTTGCTTGTATAAAGCTTATTAATTCTTTTCCTTTCTTTCCTCTCTGGTTCACAAAGAGTTAACTAGCTCAGCCTGTCTGTCTCTGTAGTCTCAACTAACCTGAACCCCTGAGATCTCTCAGACACTGAGCCACCAATAAGGCAGCATTCTTTAGCTGGTACAAGGGCCCTGACACATACACAGCAGAAGACTGCCTGGTCTGGCCTCTGTGAGAGAAGTTGCTCCTAATCCTTGAGAGACTTGAGACCCCAGGGAGTGGGGAGGCCTGGCAGGGTGGGGTGGGGTGGAGTGGGGGGGATGGGAACATCCTCTTGGAGACAGGGGAAGGAGGAATGGGGTGAGGAACTATCCGATAGCTGACCAGGAGGGGATATCAACTGGACTGTTAAAAAAACAAAACAAATTAAAGATAATTCAAAGAAAGAAAGAAAAAAGAAGGGAAGGAAGGACAAAGAAAGAAAGAAAGAAGAGAGAGAGAGAGAGAGAGAGAGAGAGAGAGAGAGAGAGAGAGGAAAGAAGGAAGGAAGGAAGGAAGGAAGGAAGGAAGGAAGGAAGGAAGGAAGGAAGGAAGGAAGGAAGGAAGGAAGGAAAGAAAGAAAGAAAGAAAGAAAGAAAGAAAGAAAGAAAGAAAGAAAGAAAGAAAGAAAGAAAGAAAGAAGGAAAAGAGGAAATTATCATAAAGGCCACGTCCTCGGACATGCAGCTTACTTGGCAGAACATCAGGATTCTCTGATGAGAAAGTATTCTCTTTGTCCCAGTGTGCTAGGAATCTCAGACATCCTCAGGTCACCTCACAGCTAGCAGGCTGGGAGCGGTCACTTCGTGCCATTTCTCTACACAACCCCATCAGTTACAGATTTCCATTCATTTTCATGGTCATCTGGTCATCTCTCCTGTTCTTCCCTACACCTGACCTTGAACTCCCCATTCCCCTCCCCATCACCTTCCCTCCCAGTTCCCTCCCTCCACCTGCCTCTTGTAACTATTTTATTCCCCCTTCTAAGTGAGATTCAAGCTTCCTTGCTTGGGCCTTCCTCCGTGTTTAGCTTCTTTGGGTGTGTGGCGTGTAACATGGTACCTGTATTTTATGACTAATAACCAATTATAAGTGAGAACATACCATGCATGTTCTTTTGGGACTGAGTTACCTCACTCAGGATGATATTCTCAAGTTTCATCCTTGTGCCTGCAAAAATAATGATTTTTTTAAAAATACCTAAATAGTATTCTATTGTGTAGATGTACCACATTTTCTTTATCCATTCTTCAATTGGGGAACATCTACATTGTTTCCAGTTTCTACTTATGAACATAATTGAGCAAATACCTTTGTGGGATGGTGGAACACCTTTTGGGGTACACGCCCAGGAATGATATAGCTGGGTCTTGAGGTAGAACTATTCCTAGTTTTCTAAAAAAATTCCAAATTGATTTCCAAAGTGGTTGTGCAAGTTCGCACTCCCACCAGCAATGGAAGAGTGTTTCTCCTTTCTCCACATTCTTGCCAGCATGTGCTGTCTCTTGAGTTTTTGATCTTAGCTATTCCGGTGGGTGTAAGATGGAATCTGAGAGTTGTTTTGACTTGCATTTCCCTGATAACTAAAGACTTTGAATATTTCTCTAAGTGCATCTCAGCCATTCCAGATTCCTCTGTTGAGAACTCTGTTTAGTTCTTTACCCCATTTTTTGTTTGTTTATTTGTTTTGTTTTTCGAGACAGGGTTTCTCTGTCTAGCGCTGGCTGTCCTGGAACTCACTCTGTAGACCAGGCTGGCCTCAAACTTAGAAATCCACCTGCCTCTGCCTCCCAAGTGCTGGGATTAAAGGTGTGCACCACCACTGCCCAGCCTCTATACCCCATTTTTTAATTAGGTTATTTTGGTTGTTGATGTCTACCTTCTTGAGTTCTTTGTAAATTTTGAATATTAAACTTCTGTCAGATATAGGGTTGGTGAATATCCTTTCCCAATCTGTGGGCTGCCAATTTGTCCTTTGCCTTACAGAAGCTTTTCAGTTTCATGCGGTCCCATTTATCAACTGCTGATCTTAGAGACTGAGCCATTGGTGTTCTGTTCAGGAAACTGTCTCCTGTACCAATGTGCTCAAGGCTATTTCCCACTTTCTCTTCTATGAGATTTAGTGTATCCAGTTCTATGTTGAAGTCCTTGATCCACGTGGGCTTAAGTTTTGTGCAGGGTGATAAGTATGAATCTTTTCATTCTTCTACATCCAGTTAGACCAGCACCATTTGGTGAAGATCTTTTATCTTTTCCATTGTCTAGTTTTGCCTTCTTAATCAAAACTCAAGTGTCCATAGGTGTGTGGGTTTATTTCTGGGTCTTCAATTCATTCCATTGATCTATGTGTCTGTTTCTGTACCAATACCTTGCAGGTTTTTTTTAATCACTATTGCTCTGTAGGACAGAGTAGGGGCAAGGTATGTCAACCATACCCTGTAACAAGTAGAGACTGAGGGATGCTGGGAGAGCTTGGCTGCCAGGTTCACTTTGACATGTCAGCAATTTGTCTGGATTTGAGGCTCTTGGTAATCTTTAGTGCTTAGACATTCTTCAGAAGGGAGGACCTGGTCAGTTTCAAGACTTCCTATTTGGAGTTGTTTCCCTCCTGTCTTAATGAGCAACTATTGCAGAGAAGGAAACTGCTATATATCAATCCACTGATCGATCCATTGTCAATGTGAGACCTAGTCACTTCTCCTCATGTCATGCTTAATTCTCAGATAAAAACAAGGTCATAATTCTATATAGCTATCCCACACACAACTACAAGAACATTATGTTCTTAGAAAAGGTAATAAAGTCCCTTGAGGAACATTTGGTGTTTTAGTGTCTCATAAGTGCAATAATATAAATTTAAAACATTTAACCACTGGTATTATTTCTATTGATGTAATGTTACACGAAGAAGAAATAGAGGAGAAAGAAAACACAAATATTATATATACACAAGCTTGATTAACATCCCCACAGCAATGCCAAGGACCCCAATACCTCAGGTCCATGGGAATGGCAAAGCACTTTCATGGTGAGGCTCAGAGGCATGGCAAAGCTTCCAAGTATGAGTGCTAATTAATGATTGACATTTCATTTAAACCAGTTCTGTACAGTAACTCTCAACCACAGCTTACTCCTCCCATGACCACAAGCTGAGGCTTCTCCCTGACAAAGTTAGCTAATCTACACCCTCCTTGTTCAGCTGTTTGCAGTAAACCTACCTCTCACTCAGTGGCATACAGGCCACTGGTGAGTCTCATCAGAATGCATAGCCCACCCAGTCCAGCTTTTCTATACATGTGTCTTGTCTGTCAATTATCAGTCCTGTGGCCCAAGTTAGGTCAATCCCTAATCCGTTCAGGTTGCAGCACATAAGAATTATCCATCCATAGAGTAGAGAACTAAGACAGAGGAAGAAACCGCACAGAATGTTCTAGAATTATGGAATAATAATGAATACTGTAATTGACACATAATAGGAATGTTGAGGGGAGAAACTGACAGGCAGCTGGAGGATCTGCTGTGACAACAAGTCCCTCCCTGAGCTGACATCAAGACCGTGTGCCACAGGAATCCCTGGGACACCATGCAGGAAGGTAGCAGCATGGGCATGTCAAGGTCAGACAACAGAAAGTCAGCGACAAATCAAAGCCTTGAACTGAGCCAGAGCCAAAACCAGTCTTCTTGAGAGTTCTCTCTGCCCTTTCTTCAAAGACCCTGTCAGCAAGAACAGAGCAGACACAAGTATTTAATGTCTACATAGAAACAGACACTCACACCAACCTGTCCCCTGAATCCCTATCCCCCCACCCCACACTCACTCCACACTCCTGGCCCCTCCATGACTCCTGCTCTGCGCTCACAGGGACCACCCACTCAGCAGCTGCACCAGCAGCTCCAATGAGGCTGACCTCCCTGCCTGTCTCCCAGCTCAGCAGTAACTCATTAAGCTCAGCAAAATGCCAATTCTGGCCATGTGCACCCTGGGTAGGGGTGCCATTCCCTTGGGCTCCAATCTGTTGTCCCTCCTAGCATGGCCACGTCACAGGTCCCAAATGTCTGTCCCTTCCACCACCCACCAGACAGATGTACCACCATCAAATGCACCTACATGCCAGATCCAGTCAGGAAGGAATTCTGTCAGCCACATGTCTACAGAGGGAGAAAAGATCCCCTGAAACCCTGGCACATTCACTACCAAAGACTACACAGCATCATGGTGGCTGCAGACACTCCAACCTTGACTGCTGAGCACTCCTAGCAGATTGCAACCTTGATCCTTCCATTCTTTAAGTTCTTCTTAGATGTTTTGTCATGGGGATAAAAGAAATGAAAGGTTACATGGAAGTGAATTCTACCATTCCTCTTACAGTTTGAATCTGAAGTGTCCCCCATGGGCTTATGCTTTACACTTGGTTGCTAGATATCAGTGCTTTGGGGTGCATGGGTGTATAACCGTGTGTGTGTGTGTGTGTGTGTGTGTGTGTGTGTGTGTGTGTGTGTAAAACCTTTAGGAGGTAAAGCCTAACTGTTTTTACATCATTATGGGGCAGGGCTTAAAGGTTACCCTTGCTTTCTGGGCCCTCTCTCTCCTCCCTGGTCCACCATAATGTGAACAGTGTCTACCTGATCTGATGAGCTGAAAATCCTGAGTCCAAATCTGCCCAGTATCATGGTCCCAGTACCACAGAGGTAGCTGACATGGTCTTGCAGAACCTGACAAGCAGAAACACACTGAATCTTGGAGTTTATGAAATATAGCAGGGGGAAAAAAAATGGGTTCTAGTTGTTTGTTTGGTTCTTTCTTTTTAAATCTAACACAGTCACACCAACAGACATGTACTGTTAAAAATATTGTGACATCTCTTTCTTAATTTCTCAGTGAGTAGTTTAGCCTTTCACACACACTGACAGATTCATAAAGATGGGTACCAAGACTGCGTGGCAGTCAGAGGAAAATAAAAGTAATCACACAGATGACAGGAGGTGAAATTGGATAATTTACCAACTCTATTTGTAGAGAAATAGGACATTTTCAAGCTGAATTTCTAATGATGCTACTTTGCATGTCATCTGGAGCAGACTCTAAATTCTTCTAGGAATGTAGCTAACACACCCACCATAATTTTCCATATATATGTATATATGTGTATAGTGTGTATATGTATATTTCTAAAGTGTAGATAGATAGATAGATAGATAGATAGATAGATAGATAGATAGATAGATAGATAGATGCCCCCAGCCCGCTGGGACACTGAACAGGGGTCCTAAGGGGTGACGACCACTGCACAAAAAGAGACAGAGACAAGTGTAGACTGGTGGCAAGACAGGGGTCTGATCAAGCCACAAAAATGAACTTTATTTCCAAGCTTTTTATAGGTACAAGTAGAAGGAAGTATGAGAATCTTAAACAATATAGGAGGACTCTTAGACAATGTTCTCGGGGCTTTAGACAATGCTATAGGGGTGGGGAGATCCCAAGGAGCACAGGTTCCCAGCCACCAGGACATGTTGCCAAGGCAACCATCTATGCTCTACTAATCACCTAACTACAAGGGAGTCATACTGACCTGGGAAAGAACCCATCTCCTAGGAGATGGAACCTAAACAGAAGCCTAGTTCTCAGGAGCCTGAAACTCAGGCCTACTTTTATCTACAAGCCTAACTTCTACCAAAAATGGCTTCTCTCAGGCTAATAAGAAAGCTGCAGATCTGTTGGTTCCTGACAGATAGATGATAGATAAAGTGATAGATGATGGATAGATAGATAGATAGACAGACAGATAGAGATATACACACATTACATATATACATATATGAAAGAAAAAGACTCACAAGCCTAAGGCAGCATGGAAACTACAGGGTGAAGTTGGCAGATCCCGGCATACTGAGAATTTGTTCCTTTGATTTGGAAGACTGTGGGCACCCATTTCTAGCACCCTCGTGGCTAACCGCCTTCTTGCTACCTAACGTCCTTACACTTTCTCTTATGGCCACCGAATCTGCACATTCAGCTCCCATCTGCACAAATTCACAGAGCAGCTTCCCTGTCAATGTGTGCGGAAAACTGACAACTTACTGAGAAATTAACAAGAAATGTCACAATGTTTTTACCAATGTGTTTCTGTTGGTACGAATGTACTAGGTGAAAATAAGCATAATTAGTTCTTTGCGAAGTGGGATGTTTGAGATAACCTATAGGATTCAGTGTGTGTCAAGTTTGTGTGAAGTATGATACATCCATGAATAACTCTGAGGGTCCTGCTAACGCTGAGCAGCTGATTCCCTCCAGAAGTTTCAGAGAGCCTCAGACTCGGGTTTGCAAAAGCCACGTACTTGGAATTGTCTTCTTTCTATTACTATACAAAAACAAATTATTTCCCCAAAATAGAGCACATTATACCCACTTGATTTTGCTGGTAGTCACTGGGCAAAACATTTAGATGGAGCACAGTGGGAATATATCCCTAGTTAGTCTGTTCCTGATACTAGGTGCTAGCATCACATGAAGGAAATGCCACTCACAAGGCTGGAGTCAGTCTTGGACTTCAAGGGACTCCCTATGTGGCCCGGGAATCCTCCAGAGGAGAGGTCCTGGGTGCTCATGGTTTCCACTTAGAGGCTGATGCTCCCAGACATGACTTTGGGTTTGAATAGTGTCATGTGAAAGCAACTGTCAATACTCAGGGGTCACTGGGGAGGGACTGAAAGTCACCTCTCAACAGGACATATGAGAAATAAATTGGAAACACAATCTTAAACTAACACAAGCTTTAGGAAGTCTTTAGTAGCTGGGAGATCATTTCAGAGGCTACATTATAGGGCAAGTGCCCTGCAGCCTGGGCTGAGACAGGATCGGCCTGGGGTTGACTGCTGAGTCTGTAAACAGAGTCAGGGACCCAGAGAAGAAAGAGCCGTGGAGTGATACAAGATCAGATCCATCCTCAGTGTCACTCTGGCCAGGACTCAATCCTCCTTCTAGTCGGTCACATTACTCATTTTCTCAGCAGGTTCCTGGACTTTGTTCAGAGTGATGCACACACTCATGGTGACCAACGGGATCTATGCATGTTCAGAATGCACAGTGAGCACTCTCAGTGCTGGCCCAACTGTCCAGATCAGAGAGCCAGGTCCTTTACTTATCCCTAGACTCTTAACATGGAGGTCTACACATAGAATGAACTCTGAAAATGGTCCTACCATACTTCATCCTAGCTGTCTAGGTTGTTGACCAGTTGCTGTCTATGTGAAGACCACTCATGGAGAGAACCTCACATAAAGGTTTTGATGCCTCTGTCAACATGTGACATGGGTCACACATTTATGGTGTCAAGTCTCTGGCAACATGAAGGTGTCCGCTGAATGGAATCCTAGACAAATCTTGACTCCAACTCATAAGCAACAAGACTCATATGCACCCATGGAGGAAAGACTCTCCTTTTGGCTGTGGGTAAGAGGGATCTTTCCAGAAATTATATTGAGAGAGGTGGGGTCAATGTTAAAGAGACCCTCAAAGCTGATCATCTCTACATGGTACAATCTGCATGCTCATGGCAGGATATCATTCAAGTCTAGAACTCATTAGAGACCCCAGAGACAAGCTCTGGTTAGTTCAGGAGAAAGTAGCTCAGAGCCTGAATAGCTAGGGTCACATGATCCAAAGAGAATCCTTGCCTTCCGGGATCTCCAAGGTGAGAGTGATTCCTTACCAATTCCTCAAATCCCCAGGCATGTGGGGCTTCACCTGCCCTCCTGTGGTCATGTGTCTGTTCTATCCTAGTCAGAGCTTCCAGTGAAGAATCTTTACAAGCTCATAGCCCATAGGACAGACAGGTCTCCAACACTGCCAGACAGGGAATTCCTCTGGGGAATATGGGAATGAACTTGGGTGCAGAGGAAATCATCTGACCTTGATGTCTGTGTGTCCTGATATCACAACTATATAAGATAGGAGAAGCTATTTTTCCCAGAGAGGGTCTCTGAAAGCTAAGAAGGGATGCTATGTGTGGCACCCTCTGTAATCAAGCCTCAATAGCCTCCTACAAGTCATGACACAGGCAAACAAACTTCATTTACTTCAAGCAAGAGGGATGAAACTGGTGACTTCCCAGGAGGCTCTGGAAATGTGGAGGAGTATTTAGTAGAGTATCTTACCTACTGTGGTGGTTTGAATCTCCCTCCATAGCTAATGAAAGCCATTGAGGCCAGGCATGCAGCAAGGGTGTCCCTACACGGAGACCCACAGAGGCTATTGCATGAAGCTGTGAAGGTAAAGTCTGGGTTGCCTTGGAGAAGAAGTTGGAGATGCCAGAGCTATGGGATGCCTGTCAAGGAAAGCTATAGACTGAGTATGGAATTAGCCCAAAAGAAAAAAGTGCTTTGCAATCAACATAGCTGAAGGGGATTGGAAATGCGAAGAGCACTTTGATATCAGACATGATGACACAGAATCTCAAATTAGCCCTGATGGTTTTAGGTCTCGCTTTCAGCCATATTTTCTCACCATGTTCTGTTTTATGCCTTTTAGAATAGTAGTGTGTATCCTAGGCCATTGTATTTTGGAAGTATGCAATCTGCCTTTGATTTTTATTTTACAGGGGATTACAGTTAAGAGATTGCCTCAAGTCTCAGAAGAGACTGAGCCTTCAACTCTTTAACAGCATTGAGGCTGTTATAGACTATGGGACTTTTGAAGTAAGACTGAGTAGTACATCTTTGCATTATGATATGGTTACAAGCCTATGCAGGCTTGGAGGTGGAATGTGATGTTTTGAATAAGAACAATCCTCCATATGCTCATATATTTAAATGTTTGGGCATTAGGGAGTGGCATTACTTGGGAGGGATTAGAAGGTGTGGCCTGGTTGAAGGAAGTGTGTCACTGGGGATTGGCTCAAGCCATGCCCAGTGACACTCTCTTCCTGCTGCCTGTGTGGCAGTGTCCAGGCCAGAGCAACTGCAGCCACCATTAGAGCCTATGGAGTACAGCTCACCAGTTATCAGTTACAGCTACGATGAGTGTACCTCAGAGAGGCAGAGCTCTGGGGTATTGTGCCCAGAGCACCCATTGCTGCTGCTAGGGCTTCTCCTGCTTTGGTGCCACCGCCACTGTGTTCTCCTTGTATTTAGCTTGGTGTGATTATTTTGTGTGAGAGTCCCACTCCTCTCTGGGCACTTTACCTGTAGTACATAATAAAAGTGAGCATTTCCCCAGGGCAATGCTCTTTAGACAGATTAATGACTCAATTGGACTTCATGAAAATAGTTGAAAGACATGAGTGGCTAGGGCTTGAAATGAAGAATATAGAGAAGATAGAAATAAAGACTAGAAAACATCTTTTTCCAGCTAGATGTAACAGTTATTAGAGATAGGGAATAAGAACAAGAAAGTTTCAGGTGCCGGGCAGTGGTGGCGTACACCTTTAATTCCAGCACTTGGGAGCCAGAGACAGGCAGATTTCTGAGTTCGAGGCCAGCCTGGTCTACTGAGTGAGTTCCAGGACAGCCAGGGCTACACCGAGAAACCCTGTCTCAGAAAAAAAAAGAAAAGAAAGAAAGAAAGAAAGTTTCAGGCACTGTTAGCCCACGAGTCTTGCCTGTTCCTGTAACTATGGTTAGTTCTGAGTTTCCTGGATTTGTAGCATACAAATGTAATTACGGGATTTTGGTATGCACCTCGAGAAAACAGACTTGTAAAAGGAAAGTGAATGACCCTAGTGTAAGCGTAAGAAAAGGAGCATAGATGGGTAAGTAGGCCAGCTGAGCAAGGTGTTGCAGAATAAAACAAAAACAAAAGTCTGCCACACCGTAATCACAAACTGTCTGCAGCCAATACAAGAAAACTGGCTGAAATACACTTTGCTTACATAACCCTTCTTAATTAATAATAAAAGAAATATTGATTTGGGATAAAAGTGTAATTAATGGGAGGAAAAACATGGGACAAAATGTTTAACCACATGTGGTTTTCTGAGGAAATTTGTTTGTGACTTACGTTTATGAGATGATTCCTTTCTACGTAAAGGCTTTTTTTTTTTTAATAGTATACAAAGGATAAAAGAAAAAATAAAGCAGGAGAGAAAGTGAGAAAAAATATGAGCTTTCTTTAACCATAATACGTCTGTGTGTCTTCTTACCGTCAATGCCAGGTTTCCTCCTCAGAACTCCGACCTGCAGGAGCTGGACTCGGGCACCTGTGCATCCAGATGGAGAGCTCTCAGCCCCTTCTCGAGTACCATGTCTGCCTGCATGCCACCAAGCTTCCTGCCATGATGACAATAGACTAAACCACTGAACTGTAAGACAGCCCCAATTAAATGTTTCCCTTTGTAAGAGTTGCTGTGGTCACGGTGTCTCTTCACAACAATAGAACACTGACACCTACGACTGGGAAAAAATTATCACTATCAACTAGAATAGAAGATGAGCAACAGGCAAATGAGGAACTTACACAAAGTGAAATGTGGATAGATAATAAGTATCTAAAAACATGGTTAAATCCAACAAAGACCGAGGCCGGTGCTACAATCTGCAAGAAGTCGTCGGGGTGGGAAAAACATCTCTGTCTGAGAGGACGGAGCCTACGGCATGTGGTGGAGGTAGGTGAGCTTCAACACCATGACTAGATGGAACCAAGAAAATCCTTGACAGCCCAGAGGTCAAAGATCAAACCAGAGAACCTTCAGAGGTAGAAAACCTGCCCTCTTGTTATCATGAAAACCTACAGAGCTACTTCTGAATGAAGCGCTAAGCCATTGGAGATGTAAAGCAAAAAGCTAACCTGAGGGGTTTGAATATAAAAACAGGCACGACATGAGCAAGGTGGAACGGGAAGGCTAAAGTGCATCCTTAAAGAGATGCAGACTCAAACTTCCGGCCCCCATCAGCAGCCAGGAACCTCAGCTTGGGCCACAGGGCTCCATAGCAAATTAGCTCCGGGACAAAGATACCCTCCCAGGAGCTTGGAAAAGCCGAGAGTGGGCCCAAGACAAGCTCCACAGCTCAGCAGGAACTGCTCCGAACCTGGGAGACACAGGGACCGAGAGCAGACCAGGTGCCACAGCTCTCCAAACCCAAACACCTCTCAGAGAGAGCTGGTCTTCACACAGAGGCCTGCAGGAGGGGCAAGCCACAATCAGACAGAGTAAGATCAGCTAACAACAGAGTCAACAAGATGGCAAAAGGTAAGGGTAAGAACATAAAGAACAGAAACCAAGAGTACTCGGCACCATCAGAACCAAGCTCTCCCACCACAGCAAGCCCTGGATACCCCAACACACCAGAAAAGCAAGACTCAGATTTTAAATCATTTCTCATAAAGATGATGGAAGACATGAAGAAAGAAATGAATAACACCCTTAAAGAAATACAAGAGAATAGAGATAAACAACTAGAAGCCTTTCAAGAGGAAATTCGAAAATCCATTAAAGAATTACAGGAAAACACAATCAAACAGGCAGAAGTGCAAGAAAACACAATCAAACAGACAAAGGAAATGCATAAAACTATCCAGGAGATAAAAATAGAAATAGAAACAATAAAGAAA
>CM052701.1:3998663-4003663 GCA_028551405.1 Uromys caudimaculatus
CTTAATGAAATTTGCAGGCAAATGGATGGAACTTGAAAATATCATCCTGAGCGAGGTAACTCAGTCACAAAAGTTCGAACATGGTATGTACTCACTGATAAGTGGATATTAGCCCAAAAGTTCGGAATACCCAAGTTTCACTTTACAGTAACTGCTGGACTGAGAGTGAGGTCCCAGATGGAGGAGTGAGAGAAGGGACTGAAGGAGCTGAGGGAGTTTGGAGCCCCATGGAGGGAGCAACAGTGTCAAGTGCCCTGACCCCCCCCCCCAGTCCTGGACCACCAACCAAAGAATACACATCAAGGGACCCATGGCTCGGACCACATATGTGGCAGAGGAGGGCCTTGTTGGCCATAATGGGGAGGAGAGGCCCTTGGACCTGAGGGTGTTAGAGGCCCCAGTAAAGGGGAATGTCAAGGTGGGAATATGGGAGTGGGTGGGCGGGTGGGTGGGAAGGGGAATATCCTCATAGAGACAGGGGAGGAGGAGAGAATAGGGGGTTTCCAAAGAGGAGACCTAGAAGGGGGGAAACATTGGAAATGTAAATAAAGTATCAAAAAATAAATAAATAATAATAAAAAAAGATTTACAGATTATCTTAATGTGTTAATAATATACATGGGACAATCATTCATCTCTGTTTTCAGTTCTAAAGAAATATAAAACAGTATAGGCAAAATAATTAACATACAGGTGAACAAGTGGTTCAAAAGGAAATGATGTACAAAATGCCAAACGTTTTCCTGCTTTGGTGCCTCGTAATCCAGAATAACAGCTAATCCCTTTTCGTTCTCATACTTGGGAGGAGGCAGGTGGACCTCTGAGTTTGAGGCCAGCCTGGTCTACAGACTGAGTTTCAGTATAGGTAGATCTGGCTGGCCCCAAACTCGCAGAGATCCACCTGTCTCTGCCCCTCAAGTGCTGGGACTTGGCATATCTGACTGAACAAAAATATATCTTTAAGTGCCTGTTATAATGATTTCTATCTTTAGCAAATAATTAAATTGGTCAAGAAGATGCAAGACTGTTAGTGTAGTTGCATTTCTGTTCATAACTGTTAGAAATTTAGCATAACTGTTAGATATTTAGCATAACTGTTAGATATTTAACAGGTCACATACGGCCTCCTGGGCTTTGATTTTTAAATTATCTTATTATAATGTTTCTGAATTATTCACCACCAATAATGATAGGAACTCTTGGCAGAAGCAAAAGAAAGAAAGAAAGAAATGTGTTATATATAGGTATGAGATAGATAGATATGGTATAGAGTTTTGGTAAAAAGAAGATTGAAGAAAAGGAAACTGGTTTTTGGATCAGAATGTGCTTTGTATGGTAAGATAAAAGTCTTCCAAAGTCAGGCAGTGGTGGCGCACGCCTTTAATCCCAGCACTTGGGAGGCAGGGGCAGGCGGATTTCTGAGTTCGAGGCCAGCCTGGTCTACAGAGTGAGTTCCAGGACAGCCAGGGCTATACAGAGAAACCCTGTCTCGAAAAACCAAAAAAAAAAAAAGTCTTCCAAAGCCGAAACTGGTGGTGGCAATGGTGGAAAACGGAAGTATGCTGCAAAAAGATTACAGAAACTAAACTTTAAAAATCACATGGTTGTGATTAAGCTGATTTTATTTTCTTTGAGACAGGGTCCTACTATGTAGCTCTGGCTGACCTGAAATTTGCTATGCTTAGCAGGCTGCTTTTCACCTCACAGATAGCCACCTGCCTCTCTCTCTGGAAAGCTGGGATTGAAGTCATGCAATACCACGCCTGGCTTGCACCCATTGAGTTAACAGTAAGGTGTGCAATTTCCTAGCAAATTATATAACAATCATGCAACTCTTTTTAATGGACGAGTATTTGTGTCTATTTCTAAAATTTGGCCTATTAGATAAACAGCCCAACAACTTCTAGTTCACTTTGGGAGACAGGGGAGTACGGTTCCCTCTAGCGGCCACTGCCAAGGCTGCAGCTGAGATTCAGAAAACTTGTACGGGTGCCTTCTACCAGTCGCCCGGCAGATGGCGCATGGTGGCCTGCATCTAGAAGACTGCTTGTCTTGCAGAAGGCCTGAGGCTTTGCTACTTACTAATGAGCCCGTGTTACTTGCTGCCACGGGACACTAATTTTGAGAGTGGAAATTTCAAATATTCGAGGTGAACAATGCCACACCTCTATTACCCAACTTCATACAACCCCAGTGACGAATCAAGCCCGAGACTGGTGAGGACCAACACACTAGGCTAAGAGCTCAGAGCCCTCTGTGTCCAAAACCAGGACATTAACAGGTCAGGTGGGAGATGCCTCTGCCTATTCAGGGTCCATTCCCTGTCCAGACTCTTTTTCTAGTTTCTTACCCTAGACTAGATATCTCTGGCTTTGTGGTCAATCTCTCATGACCGTCCAAATAGCTCTGAGGAAGCAGGAGCTTGACCTGGCCCTCGAGGGTTTGAGGAGAATTCATGTCTATTTCCTGAAGTCTCCCCACGCCAGTGACTTCCTAAGGTGTGCACACTCTCGCTGTGATGGTACACCCGTGCTGAACGGGGTTCCTATTTCATCTGCAGAGATGCCAGGGAGATCCTGGGCTCACAGCTGGACACACCATTATATCCTAGCTTCAGGCCTGTTCTCTATAGGCAGCGTGACCTGTCTTCATGCCTTATGAGTGACCGCCTGAAGTGCTTTGGGGTAAGCACTGTGACCTGAGCCACTGAGGCTACCCTACATTCCTGAAAGCAATTAGGTCCCTTTTTCCTCAGAGAACCTGGAGGGTGTAACCCCCTGGTACTTGAGTTGACATTTTCAGAGTTGATAGGGATGGAAGATCTGATGGGAATTTTTTATTTTTTGCCTTTTGTTGTGGATGGAAATGGGCAGCAGCATATCCCCCAGTTAGAATTTGCAACTTAGGCGTCCTCAGAAGTGTTCAGAAGCAGGTTTGCTGCCATGTGAACTTTGTTCAACTTAAAGAGGGGAAGGGAGTGTTAGGTCCCCCTCGTGGCGGCTGGAGTCAGGCCTGAACCCCAGTTCACAGCAGCTCTCTAGCACTTCGGGTTTGGAGCCACTTTGCAGTCCTAAAATGTGTTTAAGATGAAGATGGGGCTTTTAGCTTACGCCGAAACTGAAACATAAGTTTATGAATTTTAATTCTTAAAAAAAAGAAAAAAAAGACCATGCAGCAGGCTTGTTTCCCGGATGTGCAACAGTGAACTTTGAAGCTTTGCAAAGTTGAAAACACACAGATCACGGGCCCAATATTGTATTCCTAGGGTTTGTCCCAAAGAAGTGTACATTGTGTGCATGTGGGTTCGCGCCCACAGGCACACACATACATGCACACACACATAATTTGTAGACAGCATATTGATAAATGTTACAAATTAAGTGGTGTCCGTAGGTGCTCAGCAACAGCAATGAACTCAGCGTTATCCATGTAGCCGACACGGATGGGCCTGGGGTACATTCTATCTCTCACAGCGAATGCTAAACTATTAATTGAATCAAAGGGAGGGGAGAGGCAAGCACATAATATTAACATGATTCACAGAGGGAGGCAAGCAAATGGCCCTGAATCCTATTGCAGGATGCTCAGCTTCCTTTATAAAATGAGGAATACTAATTAAAATTGCCACTTGTCAAATTAAAAACGAATCTGAAATTCTGATTGCTCACTCTTGAATCTCAGAAGCAGGCAATCTCCCGCACTGCTGGTGGCAACTTGGGCTTCATGGAGGTTTGACTGGCTGTAGGAAGATTCGAGGGCCTTGCAAGGAAGGACTGAAAAACTAATACAAAGAAAAGTACCCAAAGAAGTGGAATTGGACTCATTCGCAAGGATCGTTACATCAGGACAATCAAATAGTGGAATATAAGGGAAGCCTAGACCATGTCTTGTGGGTGATGGATAGAGGGAAGGTCACAGATTTGGGCTTACATAAACATCAGTCTCATACGATTTTGCTCTTGGGCAGAGACTGAAGGAAAAGCCATCCAGAGACTGTCCCACCTGGGGATCCATCCCAGATACAGTCACCAAACCAAGACACTATTGTGAATGCCAAGAAGTGCTTGCTGAAAGGAGCCTGGTATAGCTGTCTCCTGAGAGGCCCTGCCAGAGCCTGACAAATACAGAGGTGGATGCTCTCAGCCAACCATTGGACTGAGCATGGAGTCCCCAATGGAGAAGTAAGAGAAAGGACTGAAGGAGCTGAAGGGGTTTGCAATCCCATAGGAAGAACAACAGTATCAACCAACCAGACCCCACAGAGCTCCCAGGGACTAAGCCACCAACCAAGGAGTACACATGGCTCCAGCTGCATATATAGCAGAGGATGGCCTTGTCAGGCATCAATGGGAGGGGAGGTCCTTGGTCCTATGAAGGCTCAATAGATGCCCCAGTGTAGAGAAATTAAAGGTAGGGAGGCAGGAGTGGGTGGGTGGGTGGAGGTACACCCTCATAGAAACAGGGGGAAGGGGAATGGGATAGGGGGTTTCCAGGAGGGGGGGAAACTGGGGAACGGAATAACATTTGAAACGTAAATAAAGAAAATATCCAATAATTTTGCTCTTGGATGCAGGTGCATGTGATTATGCAATCACAAACAAAGATGGGAACTGGAAAGATGGCTTCATGGCTAAGAGAGCTCACTGCTCTTACAGGGGAAAAAAGTGTGGGGAGAGATGGGGAGTGGAGACAGGAGAAGCCCCAGAAGTTGGCAGCCTAGCTGGCCTGGAGTACCTAGGATGAAGTAAGAGCTCTTGTGTTTAACAAGATGAGATTGTCTTCCAACCTCCACATACGCTATGGCGCATGTGTACCCAGAGTCAAAAACAGGCATATACACAGACCAATTAAAATGGTTTTAAAAACCACAATATTAAATTGGGGGGGGGATGCAATTTTTGAAAATTGAAAACCAAAGGAAAGAATTGTAAGAGTCCATGAGAAGAAAGCTGTAGGGTTAACTAATGTGTCAGCACAACTATGATTGGACATTCTAACAG
>CM052701.1:4008663-4016312 GCA_028551405.1 Uromys caudimaculatus
CCAGAAGACCTGGGTTCAATTCCCAGCACCCACATGGCAGCTTACAACTGTCTGTCTGTAACTCCTGTTCCAGGGGATCTGACACTCTCATTCAGACCTATATGCAAGCAAAACACATACACACATGCACATGTACACATACGTGCACATACATACATAAAACAAAAATAAAATTTAAAAAATAGAAAAAAAGACCCAGTCTCAATGCTCTTAGGATCAAGAGATCTGTGTGTTGCTTGAATGTTTGAATTGTTTGTTTCGTCTTACTAAATTCACGGGAAATTTCCATTTTTGTTTCTCTACCTCTAATCCTGCTGATGAGCCATGCCTGGGAAGTAGACGATGTTCTAACCATACTCTATTGTATGTCACCTCCTGATCCACCCACAGTCCTGCCCTCCTTTTCTACTCAAGGGCCATTGTGAGCCCCCTAGACTATCTAGAGGGAGATGGGTAAGTACACAGTCTTTGTAGTCTGATTCAGTAAACTTCCCACCGTGCCATTGTATGCCAGGAACTATGTGGGCACTTGACACTCTCTCCCACTCTGTCCTGCAAAGAATTCAATTGAGGATACTGTGGCCAGAAAATTCAATTAATTTACAAGTATTACACAATGCATAACAACACCCACACCGTTGATCCAGCACCATTCTGGCCCAACGTTACATTTTATTTGGGGCAGAGCTTCAGATCGTACTGATACCCATCCAGCATACCAACTCTAAGCTCACTGTTTCTCCATCCCGAAGCTCTGGGCACAACCAGTTAACAGACTTTCCTAATTCCTGTCCTATGAGTCTTCTCCTAGGGAGAAATAAACAGATATCTACTCAGTCCGGATAGAGATCCAACAAAAAACTGAAGTGAGGAAACCACTTTAGTCAATTTTGGCCAAAACTGAGTTTTCTTGGGTTACTTAGAAGTTCATGGACAACTCTAAGGCACCTGTTGTAAAAGTATGAGCTTTCTATACCCATCCCAGTTCCCGATAATGACACGGAAACTTAACATTTATTTAATAGCTTTTGGCCTTAAGCTAGGCTTGTTCCTAGTTAGCTTGTAACTCAATTATCCCCTTTGAACTAATCTAAGGTCTGTCACATATGCTCCCACATATCCGATTTTCCCCGTATCTCCGTGGTGAATCTTGGCCTTTCTTCTTTTCCAGAGTTCCTCTCTCTGCCGGATGTCCCTCCCACCTTACTATCCTCCCTTTTGCTATAGGCTATGGGCTTTTTATTTTAACCAATCAGAAGGTGCCTTAGGCAGGCAAGGAAGGACAGAGACACATCTTCACACAGTGCAGGTCAACTTTATTCCAATAACCTGTGTCGTCCATAAGTCCACCCAAGCATAGGTGACAACTGACAAAAGCTGCATCCAGGATCTGGGTCGTCTCCCGGAAGTCCCCAGCAAAGTTCTGTCCCCAAGCAATTATCTGCTGCTTCCATAACCTTGAGATGGGCCTTGTAAGTCCTGTGCACTTCAGCTCTCCCAACTTGAAGGTTTTATTCTACGTCTTTATTAGCTTCCCTCCAGAATGTTCGACTTCTGAGGGAATTGCTAAGTGGACCCTCTCACTGAGGGGGCTTGGCTCCCTCTGGTCAGTGTTAACTCCCCACTAGAAACAGGAAACCCAGCCATACTCCTTAGCATCACTGCTCATGGACCCCTGACATAGGCTTGCTTCAGTGTCCTAACTGAAATATTACCCACAGGCCCAACCTGAAGACATGGGTATGGCTGGAGGCTCTCTAGTAGCCATGGCTAGCCCATTAAACACAGGAAGGCAGGAAAAATGGCAGGTTTTGACGACTGAAATAAAGGTAGCAAACAGAAGTTGACATCTCATCGTTTCCTTCTGTCTCCATAGTAATGTTTTTATTAAGACCTTGTAGTGGAGGACTCTTCCTTGACAACTTGAATTATGCCCCCCCCCCAAGTTTACCTGTTGAGGTTCCACAGATCCTCAGACCTCAAAACGTTGCCTTTTTTGGAAATAAGGCCAGTGGTCAATGTAATCAGTTAAGATGAGGTCACACCAGGGAAGGGAGTGGTCCTAGTTCAACATGACTGTGGCCCTTGTTCAAAGAGAGAGGATGAATACAGGCACACAGAAGATGGACAGACACCACAGACATGGAGACAGCTTCCTACTTGTTGTTTTCCTAGCCCAGAAAGCCACAGCCTGCCTTAAGGGACACTCAAGTGTGAGCCAGCATCTTCCAGAAAGAAGTCATTTGTCCCCAGGAGTCCCAGTCTCCTGTGGTGCTCAAGACAGGGTGACCTAGCAAGATGCTTACTTTGTGCAAGTCGGAGGGGAGAGAGAGAGCAAGGGGGCCAGTGGAGGCAGCATCCAGATGATTTGAGAACAGTAGGAAGAGAAGTTAGGAGGTAAAAGAGAAGGAAGAAGAGGACAAAGAGAAGGAAAAGGAAAAAGGAAGAGTGTTTCTATTGCTGCAACGAAACACCACAAACAAAAAGCAAGTTAGGGAGGAAAGGGTTTATTCAGCTTACACTTCCATGTTGCTGTTCTTCACTGAAGGACATCAGGACAGGAACTCAAATAGGGCAGGAAACTGGAGTCAGGAGCTGATGCAGAGGCCATGAAGGGGTGCTGCTTACTGGCTTGCTTCCCATGGCTTGCTCAGCCTGCTTTCTTATAAAACCCAAGACTACCGTCACAGGGATGGCACCACCTACCATGGGCTGGGCCCTCCCTCATCAATCACTAACCGAGATGTTGCCTTTACGGCTGGATCTAGTGGAGAGATTTCCTTAACTAAGGCTCCTTCCTCTCTGATGGCTCTAGCTTGTGTCAAGTTGACACACAAAACCAGACAGTACAAAGATGGAGGGGTTAGATGGAGAAGCAGGAAGATGAAGGTGTAAGGTAAGGGGGATAAAAGAGGAAGAGGGAGATGACTGGGGAGGGGAAAGAGGAGGGGGAGGAAGAGAGGAGAAGGAGGGGAGGAAGGAGATGGACCGAGGGGAAGAGAGGGAGACAAAGGAAGAGAAGGAAGTGGGTGATGACAAAGGAGAGGGAGGGGGAGGAGGGAGGAGGGAGGAGGAGGGATGGACAGAGAGGAAGAGAGGGAGACAAAGGAAGAAAAGGAAGAGGGTAAAGATGGGAAGGGAGAGGGGGAAAGCAGAGGGAGGAGGAGGGAGATGCAGGAAGGACATCAGCACTAATATCAAAACACACACAGAAGAGTCACACCATATGTAACTGTTCTGTTATACATGAGCAGTGCACTGTGGACCATGGATGGGGTTATGTTCCCAACCCCTGTTTCATTAATACCAAGGTGAAGCTTCGCCAGTTTGGTCATCAAGATCCTCCTGTGAGAACAAATAGAGTCAGCCCGGTCCCCTGTAGGGCTTCACAATGATAGGAGGAAAGCACTAGGGTCCCTCACAGTCCTCCCACAAGCTTTGAAATTAATGGAAATTTCATGGCTTTCTCTCTAACATGGTCTTATTATTCTGAGTATAAAATAATGATATTTTCTGCTTTTCACAGTTTTAAGATTTGAAGATGTGCCAGGTTTGATAGCATCCGAGCCTGTGGCATTCAAGTGAGCCAAGGATGGATAGTCTTTGCCTTGGAACACGTGGAGCCCGTGCTGTGGCCCACCTGCCTTCAGAGAACCCAGTTAGAGGGAATAGAAGGGTAGCCTGGGTCCCAGTCCCTCCAGGGCCACCTGTGTTCATCATTCTTCACTTGAGATACCTGTTCCCTGACTCTCATTCACTTCTTCTTTCCAGGTCACATTCATGGTGAGCCACTGAGCCCTGCTCAAATCTAATCAGAGAGAAAGAATAACTCCACACAATGGACATGATTTATTAAAGAATGGGGTTTCTGGGCTGCAAAGATGGCTCAGTGGTTAAGAATACTGGCGTATCTTTCAGAGGACCTGGGTTCAATTCCCAGCACTCACATGCAGCTTATAATTTTCTGTAATTCCTATCCTAGGGGATCCAATACCCTCTTCTGGCCATATGTAGATAAAATATCCATGGACATATAATAAACATGATTTTTAAAAAGAATATATCGAGTAACCAACAGACAGGTGTAAATACACATGACCTTGATGTCATTCACGGGGCAGAGGGGTGAATGAAACCAGAATGAGTTAACAATTCATCAGAATTGTCATAGGTGAAAACCTTGGGCAACCATGTATGAGGAAGATGCAACCTCTCATCTTGTGTGAATGAATAGCTACAGACACTATAGAACTCTGCTAAAGACGAGGACTCCCATAACCCTGCCACCCAGCAGTGACAGCCCTGGGAACGTACCCCAACCCCCCATGAGCCAGATGTGCTCACTACTGCTTACTGTAAGGTTGTCTAGATAGCCAAATGTAGAAACCTTTCACTCCCACGCCCTGCAGAAGGAACAGAGGCAAGTTTGTACATTCTTATAGTGGAAATATACCGTGAATAATAAAATCACTTCAAGGGAGGGATCAAACTATGGAGAATCCCTTCCCTGGGGAGATGTAAACAATGTCTAGTTCCTCCTCATATAATCCCAACAGCAAAGTATGAAGCCACCAAAGGTCACCTAGCGTGACCTATGAGTGTTCTTAGCTTACAGTGGGGTGACTGACCGGGCATGTACAGTCTCAAAGCTACCATACTGGAAAGTCACTATTCAGCGTGGAAGATGGCTTCCATAGCCATGAAGATAGAACCCCTTCCAGTTAACTTCTCCAAGTCCCTTCCAGACTCCAAGGCTGTCTGCAATTAGGACAACACAGCATACTGATGGCCAGAGGGGAGACTGGAATCTCAGGTGAGGGTCTGACACCCTCCTCTCTCCCTCTGATGAGGGAGCTTCATGAAACCATGCTCAACATTCACCAAGCCTGCGAGTGATGGAGGCTGGCAAGCAGGCACAGGTGACCTAATGTCCATGGTGGCTGTTTTGTCGGAGGACAGAGTTCTTCAACAACCGGACACCTGGTTTCATCTAGCCTTCAATCTGATGTTTCTAGAAGAAGCTCACATCAGCGGTGACAGGAGGCCTTCCAAGCATTTGTTTTCTGACATTTTACAAAAACACCTTGCCAAACTCTGAACTAAAACCTGAGGCACACTCAGGGTGAATCTCACAGTAGTCAAGAGAAGGTATTCCCAAGTAGAAATCCACTAATTTATGTAAAGGTCAAAGTTCATAGGTCAAATTAACTTTAATCTTCAGCACAAACTAAACAAGTGAATAAGGCAGGCTTTACGCTTGGTGCTTCTGAAGCCTGGTTGTCCATCAAAATGACGTGAGAAAATTCCAATTTGCACTTATTCATACTCCCCAAGCTCCCCAGTCAATTACTTCTGAGGGTCTAGTGGGCGACTCTGAAGCCTCCAGGTGCTAAGGAAGCTTAGGGCTATTGAAGCCTTGGACCCCCACCTGTGGTTTCCCTGGTAACATTACAAATGTAAACAGCAGCTTTGTTGTTCCGGAGGAATTTAAATCTCCTTATGAAAAGGTGGCAGGATGGGGTACCCTCCGTTTCTTGTTAGCCCTTGGTGGAGGGAGATTTAAACTTCCTCTAAAGCCTTCCACTAAGCCCAAAAGGAGGTGGGAGGGATGATTATCCTTTAATGAGGTAATAACCTTTTCCTTCCCAGAAGAGACCTCTCAAGGCACATACTTGTGGCCCCTTCCATCAGACAGCACTGCGGAGCCTCTGCCGCACATCCTGCCTGCTTTTCTGAGTTAGGACTCTGGATTGGTGGTTTCTGTTGCCCACACGGTCCGCTTGAAGTCCCTGGGGGAACAAGGTGGGGGCAGGGGCTCACCTGAAGCAACTGTAGTACTCTGTTACCAGGATGCATGGGGTTCAAATACTCTCATCTCCTTTATTTTCCTTGAACTCTGTGTGACTGTTGGTTTTAATGTGTCTGTATGCTGTTAGTGTGCACGGTTAGTGTATTTTTCAGTAGCCAAATGGTTGGATAAGAATTGCTTTATGCCGGGAAGTGGTGGTGCATGCCTTTAATCCCAGCACTTGGGAGGCAGAGACAGGTGGATTTCTGAGTTCGAGGCCAGCCTGGTCTACAGAGTGAGTTCCAGGACAGCCAGGGCTACACAGAGAAACCCTGTCTCGAAAAGCCAAAAAAAAAAAAAAAATTGCTTTAATTAGTTACAGCTAAATTGCTCATAGGAAAGTTCCTTGGGACCCTTTCTGACATGTCTACGTTTGTCCTCTTCAGAGAGAAAAAAGTCTCAGGCCCAGGATGTGAGGCAGGTATAGCGTGTCCTGCTGACCCCAGTTTATGTGCATCTGAGTGTGTGCTCTCTGGGTTCCCTCTAGGTCCCCAGAATGGATGAGCCTGCTGACACCACCCACCAGATTGGTTTGTCTGCCTTGGTCTGGTCTCATTAGAGTCCCGTGGGACAAGCCAGATGCTGTTGAGGAGTGGGTACAGCACCATGCCACCCAGAGCTGCTTGGCATCCAGGAAGAGCATGAGTCACACAGACTGGGCATCTGCCATTGATTGGTGATGTCTGAAAAGAGGTGGAGGTGGGGCGTGAGGGCCTCTGGTTTGCACACTTCTAGCTAGGGATAGTGATTCTCCTTCGTTAGCTGCTGAAAACCTCTAAAAAACGATTTATTTTACTTGACAGTGCTTACATGTAGATCGGAGCACCGTGTGAGTACCAGCAGAGGCCAGGAGAGAGAGTCAGATCCCTTGAAACATACTGAAAGTGAGGCAAACAGTTGTGCAGTGAATGCCAGGTGGGGCCCTAGTTCCCTGGGCTTTTGCATTGAAATTGCAGGAGAAACAGTAGGGGGCATTTGGTGAAGACACTGATGGCTGGACTGCCCTGACCTTTAACCTCTGGTAGCTTCCTACAGGTCCCCAGCTCAGGAGTTTATCTCCTCTCACTTCCGGAGCAGAGTGTCGAAAACCAAGACCCTCTGCTCTCTTGTGAATATTTGCAGCAATCCTGGCAATCCCCAGCTCACAGCTGTGCACTCTCACCTCGAGTGTATGTCCCCCCTCTGCATAGATACCACACATTATTGGATTTAGGGACCACTTCAATACAGTCTGACCTCTCCCTTACATCATCAACGGTGTTATTTCCAATTAAGGTCCCACTCACAGAGTGGGGTACTTCTCAGGGGGCACAATTCAACCCAGGGTGGGTTCCAACAGGCCTGAGTGACTGGACTCTCCAAAGCCAAGCACCACCTCTGTGACTCTCCTCTGCTCCTGCTGCCCGCCCCCTTCAGCTGCAGGTCATCTCAGGAGACATAATCTTGTTTTAAAATTCCATGGCTCGCTCACACATAGAGATTACATGATATAGAGATTACATGAAGGAAGCAACTTCATGCCTTCAGAAGGATGTTGTCTCCTAGGGGTTACAGGAATGGGTTCTCTGTGGGTTTAGAGACTAAAAGGGCGGAAATGCAGGATCTCTGCCAGAGGGAAAGAGGGAGAGGGAGACAGGGAGAAGGGGGGAGGGAGGGAGGGAGGGAGGGAGGGAGGGAAGGAAAGAAAGAGAGAAATAGAGAAAGAAAGGAAAGAAAGAGAGAAATAGAGAAAGAAAGGAAAGAGAGAGAAAGGAGAGAGAGAGAGAGAGAGAGAGAGAGAGAGAGAGAGAGAGAGAGAGAG
>CM052701.1:4016412-4026451 GCA_028551405.1 Uromys caudimaculatus
GAAAGGCGCTAGCAACCGAGCCCTTTGTGATGGAAATGGAAAAGCAGACCGCTAAATCTTTGTCTTAGGGAGTGGTAAGAACTGGGAACCCGGTCATCTTAAAAGTTTAGGCATCAAGAAACCACCTACAGCGCCTTTCTCCGGTCCGTCTGCCTGCCAGGAGCCTAGTTTGTCAGACGCGCTGTCCCTCCCCTCCTCTCTTGTTCCCGTCCTCTTCTTCCTTCCTCTCTTTATCTCTTCCAGTCTCTCCATCCCTTCTCCCCTTCCGCCTCCTTCCTTCTCCCTTTCCTCTCTTTCCCCCTCTCACTCTTCCTACCCACTCCTCTTTTTCCCCTCCCCGCCCTCTCTGGTATAGAGTATGGAACTTAGGTAGCTTGTAAGAGCTCTACAGAGCTTCTCTCCCCAGCCCTGAGATTATGCATTTTTACATTTTCTTTTTTATTTTAACATTCAGTAAATTATATGACATTTAACCACTGCCAGGCATACCAGTCCAGTAGAATAACATACATTTATGCTGCTGTGCACACTAGACTGACTTCCTTCTTTCCGTCCTTCCTTCCTTTCCTTCTATATTTGTTTTATTTTGCATGCATGAATATTTTGTCTGTGCTCCATGTGAATGCCTGGTACCATCAGAGGTCAGAAGAGGGTGTTGGATCTCCTGAAACTAGTTACCATTAATCTCACAGATGCAAGAAGATAGACCACCGACCCAAATCATGGCCAAATTCATTAAAGAAATAAATTAATTAAAGCAAGGGGTTTTAATTTTTGTGGGTTTTTTTTTTTTTTAATTTTCTGGTTTTTTTTTTTGTGTGTGTGTGTGTGTGTGTGTGTTTTTTCCCCCGTGTAGACAGGCTGCTTCTCCCCAAAGGTGGGTTTCAGGAGATTAATATTGGACAGGATAAGGATTTTTGTATTTCAGAAGTAAGGGTTTCCAAATGAGAGACTTGGCAGGCAAATAGGTGGGGTTATGGAAGGAAAAAGTTGAGGTTTCCGGAAACAGGCAGTGTAGAACCATTTGTAGTTAGGGTTACAGGTGGGACATAGCCCAGTTCTTGAGAAACAGATTTAATCATAAACAGGAAGGAACCTAGTTTGTCTTTACTGTAAGAGAGCCTTCCAAGCCTAAGATGGAGGCAGGCTGGTTCTTCACTGCAGGTTGCTTGAGCCAATATGTGGGTGTTGGGAACTGAACCTGGGTACTCAGCAATATCTTCTGCCCCTGAAAAACAATATTTTCAGGGAAAAAATTCTAGAAGTGGTTGGTAGGTGATCTGGGGATGGTTTGGTTGTTAAGAGTACTGGCTGTTCTTGTAGAGAGGACCTGAGCTGTTGCAAACATCCACAGGGCAGCTTACAACCATCCGTAACTGCAGTTCCAGGCTATCTGACACACTTTTTTGGCCTCCCATGGGTACCAGGTACATAATGTGGTACACACATACATAGGCAAAACACCTTAATACATAAAAATTAAATACATAAATCTTAAAAACAATTTCAGTGCTCGAGGTCAAACCCATTCTGCAATTTTTTCATTTGGCAAACTGAATTTGGTGCTTATTAAATGCTGACCCCTTCCCGAGAGCTCCCATCTGCACTGTCCTATTAATTCAATCCAGGGAACTCTGCCTGTGTGACCGACTTGTTTCCTGTAGCATGAGGCCCTCCAGATTGCAGATTGCATCCAGTAACATATACACGTGCTTGCTTCACACTTTAATAGCTAATGGGAAAGTGACCTGAGTCCAGGAGCTTGTCACCTAGAACACAGAATTGCAGCCTGGGGAAAGAGTGGCCTGAAGGGACGGACCTGGAAGCCAACATGTAGCCCTTTCTCTGGGCACAGACACCAGCCCTAAGGGACCCTCGGTGTTTTGGTTTTGTTTTCACTGACCAGCGTAGGCAGCCTCTAACGACCAGTTGGGACCCAGGAAGCCCTCTTGAAATAGGTGTTAATAAACACCCAAAAGTAGAATTTGATTCAATCCATGGAGGGCCCTGAATATGTCTCCTGAGGGACCTCTCCACATCCTCCCCCTCCCACACCAATGCACAAGACCAGAGTTTATTACTCTCATTTGATAGAGGTCATTGTGGCCCAGAAAGGTTAATTAATTTCAGAAGGGTCACTGAACAGGACTGACATGAATCATCTCCCAGCATTGGGGGTGGAGAGTTGGAAATCCCATTCAGGTCAGGTGTGGTTTAGAAGACCCCTCCCCCACCTTGTCAACTAGTCCTAGCAGAGTGGAGGCTGGGTAATGGGCTGACACACATTGTTTTCCAAATTTACATCATTAGATACATTCTGTCTTCCTTGGAAGAGAAATTCTCTGAAGGTCCAAGGGGCCTGGTTTGGAGAAACAGGCTAAGCCAGGGCCCATTCTGAATTTTAAGGTTGTGTTGTCCACATTCCTGCCAAAGAGCTGTGAGGAAGGTAGTAGGGGGTCTCTGATGGTATCAACAAACACCATTGCTATGTAAGGTGTCCCCATGGCTGATTCCTCTGGGTCCTGGAAGACACACGGAGGCAGGAACTTAGGGCAACTTTCAAGGCTCAGAACGCTTATGGGAGTTGTAAGATTTACAAGTCCCCTCCTCACAGTTATAAAAGGACCAAAGAACTCCAAGAGAGACCAGACTCACTGGTGTAGCTGCCTGCAGGTTAAGTGAGGGCTGCAGGGCTGCAGCTTTGAAGGTGGTCACCCATGCTGAGGAGGCCTTGTAGTGACATGGCTTCCTTCAAGTCACTCCATTCCTGTACGTGAGCTCACTGTGTCACCCAGCTGGACACGGGTGGGATCCTTTCTCTGGTCTGTCCTCAGTGCCCAATATGGGAGACAGAATGTTTGCCTTTCCACAGGAACCAATCTACATAGAAGGCATGGAGCAATCAGCCCGTGAGTGACAGGTCTACAGTCCCCTCTCAGAGTTTCCTACCCCTTAACATCAGTATCATTTACTGTTTCTAACAAAATCTATTATCAGCTTTCAAAACGTTCTCACCAGCAAGAGAATCACTATCCAGCTAGGAAGGAATGTTTGATTGATATCCAATTCAGCAAAGAATCAGGGCTTCCCTCGTTGACAAACAATTATAGCTAAATGTGGGTTGATATTTTCATTTATGTCTGCCAGCAAAAGGAGAGTAAAATAACAAAGACGTCAAAACTTGGCTCCCTTACCAGACGACGGGAGGAACTCCCTCGCTGAATTAGATAATAGTTTCTGAATCCAGGAAGAAGACTTCTCTCCCATTATTCAAACCACTGCAGCTATACATGGGTATTTAAAGTTATTCTGCGTGATTAACATTCTCATTAGTTTAGACAATCAACGAAACAATAGATGAAGGACTGATTTCCATAGTGTAAATGTGGTCGATTTCAAGCTATTCCTGAAGACACGCTCCCAGGATTCCAGGGAACCCGCAGATAAAGACACACAGAGTAACTGGGAGGCGGTGGCTCTCAGCAATTGTTTGCTTTGGTTTTGTCTTTGCATTAGCTTTCCCTGGGGAGGTGTGAGTAAATGTCTACCTGCCCCAGAATGGGCACCCACAACAGGCCAGAGGAAGGACTTCACCCAGGTCCAGTTTGGGACAACTAGTGTTCCCTGGGGTGACTTACAGGAGGAGTGACTGGCAGGCAGCAGTGAGGGGGGACCATGGCAGACCCATGCCAAGGTATGCTCCTGAGAAAATATGCCATGCAACAGATTTAGTATAAAGGGGGGTACATTGGGGGAAGGGAGAGGAGTGAGGGGGGCCTGGGAAACTGAACTGTAGAGGCAAGTGAGCCATGGAGACACAGAGAGGGGGCAGAGAGAAAGAAAAGGGGCTCAGATGACAGAAAGGTAGGGGGGGAGAGAACTGGGATGAGGGGGGGTCCTTTTATCAGGCCACGCACCTGGCACACCTGGTAGTGGCAGGTGATGACTTAAGCAATTGCTAGGTCCTTGGAGGCAGGCCAGTTGGATCGCCTCTAAGCTAACAGACAACGTCACAAACTGCTACATCCCTCCCTGGAGCTCAGCCTGCAATAGCCCCAAGAAGTCCAATTTGGTGAATAAGTAAGCTCATTTGGTTGATTCGTGGGACTGTGGGTGAAAGGTAACTTATAGAATCGAGGGTGACCCCCCAAGCACCCGCATCACCACGAGTCCCACGTAATCACAGATGATGGGAGAGCATCACTACCGACCCCCCTCATCAGCTGACCTTCTACTTCCTGTATTCTCCAGCATCCTAGGATCATTAGCAGCTGAGGGTAAATTAGTATCGGCCAGAATTCCAGATGAGGACCCCAGGACCCTTCTCTCAACTCTACCCACAATAGAGTATTAGCAGGCTCATGGCCATCACCATGGGCCACAGACCTGGTTACCACTGTGCGGTCCCAATATTGGCCAATGTTATCTCTAGTCAAAGATGGTGATAACATAATCAGATTATGCTGGGGGGGGAACAAACATATTATAACACCTTAAGCCATCTGGATGATGTCAGAGACGCAACTGCCACGTCAAAGGGATGGGAGGTAGTTTATTCTGGAGCCAGATGTGAGTGACTACAGCCCAGGAACAGAGATTCAAGTTGTCCCAAATTCCATGTTCAATCACAGCAACAGTTTTGTGAAGTTTCATAGTAACAGCACAAGGAAAGTCATAAATCAAGACACTTTTGAAATACACTGGCAGAAACATCAGGTCAAAGGTTATATAGCAAAGACGGGGAAACTCAGCTACAGCCTCGGATGCTCGCTGGTGACACTCTTAGCCTTTTGGTCCATGGAGGCTAGTATTCTGTTAACACATTTCAAAACGTTTCACCTGTAGTCACAAGGATGTTAAGTCATAGAGAGAGGTAGTCGAGGGACAGCTAACAATAACCCAAGATAAATCAGAATTAGGTTCAGGACATTCCAACTTTTCTGCCATCACTTATATGCTATCCAGTAGATCAACTTTGTAACTTGTTCTAAGATACATGTGCTTTAGGGGGAACCTTTAGTTTATAATACTTAACTACACCTTTGACGCTTTCTCTTTTATTGAGGAGACAGGGTCTTACTATACAGCCCTGGCTGGCCTGGAACTTCCTATGAGACCAGGCTGGCAGCAACTGACAGAAATCTGCCTGCCTCCGCCTCCCAGTTGCTTGGATTACAGGAATCCCCCACCACATGCAGCCCTTTCTTTTTCATTTATCATAATTGCTGTTTCTCAGAATCACATAAATTTACACAAACTTAATCACTGGGTTTAAGGAGCCACTGTGTCACACAAGAGGAGAGAGCCTGGTGTGGTCTTGAATTAAGCAGTAGTTTTCTTTTTGTTGCTTTGAAATACAGTTGATAGCTCTAACTGTTAAATTATAGAACCATTTGTTTTGAAATCAAGTCTTTAGTAAAGTCACTCCTCATTAACGCCGACACTGGCATAGCACGCCATCCTCAGCTTCCATGGCTAAGGAGCTTTGAGTGTCGAAATCAGTCAAGGTCCCACAATGAGGCGTCGCTTCATAGTAATTTGGAGAATTACTGTGTGCATGGCTGATGGGAAACATGCCAGTCCTCAGCAACCCAGCAGTCCCACATTCAGAAACACACCAAGAAAGGCAAAAAAAAGCAGTGGCTGAAACAGATGCCAGTGTCCCTGGGATCAAAGCAGCATGACCCTAATAATCCAAACATAGACACAATCCCAGGTGTTGGCGATGGGTGAAGCAAGGACAGAGGTGTCTGTTTGCCATGAGTGCGTTATGACAGAAAGGGGACCGGCATGCCCGGCATGTCTGTGTCTTTCTACAATCCCAGAATTTACTGAAAAACAATAAATTCACAAATGACTGTGCTTTAAATGGTGGCAATTTGCTGACAATTTCTCTTACCTTGGTAGCCAGTCAAGATGAACGAAGATTCCTTTTCACTCTTAATGACTTGTACTAACTCTCTGCTCTCATAACACATAGTGAATCTATCTATCTATCTATCTATCTATCTATCTATCTATCTATCTATCTATCAATATCTATCTGATCTATCTACAATCATCTAATCTATCAATTATCTATCTAATCTATTTATCAATCATCTATCTAATCTATCATCTATTTAATCTATCAATCATCCATCTACCCATCATCTGCCATTTGTCTGTTCATTTATCCTTTTAGGCCACAGAGGAGTTGAAGAGAAAGAAGGAGGCTAGTAGAAATGTAGGGAGAATCTGTGTTGCTAACATACCCAGCCATGGGGCAGAAGCTGCTGCAGAGGAAAAGAACAGGACTGGATTTAGATAAAGAAATGAGCAAATGGACTGTCAGAGGCCCAGATGGGTGTACAAGAGGATGGGCAGAGGGCAGGCGATGAGGGCTGAAGCTCTGGAACAGTTGGGAGTCTTTGCCTGGCCCCTGATGCACACAGTAAATGGTGAGATGACCGGTCATGGGGTCTCTGCTGTCACAGTGTTCTGTGCTCTCCTAGTGGGATCCTGGTTAGGGAGTCACACTCTCTCCTTAGTCTGGCGCACCTGTTAATTCTGGGGCTTGGTTTCCCTGGTAGGATTTCAAGATGCTTATATGCCCCTCCAGTCTCAATGCACCCCAATAAATGTACAGGATGACCCCCATTCTGCTCCTAGAAGTCATGTACCAGTCCTTGCTGGGTGTGCAGTGCTGAGCAAGAGCTGTATGTGTATATCCTCCCAAGTACAGTCTGTCACCTCAAGATGAAATTTTAAAAAATGGAATCACTCAGGGCAAGATACAGCCTAAAAAAATTACTCTTCTGCACAAAAAAGAGTGACTTAGAGTAGGCCATAGCCTGCTCACAACAGTATTCAATGGAATATTAGTCAGCCTTCTAAAGATGGGGGGTTCTGACATGTACTACCACCTGAATGAGCCTTGAAGACCTCACACAGAATGAACTCAGCCTGGCACAAGAGAACAAGGCCATGAACTTTATCGACCCCATGGAGTCAGGGGCAAGTGCTGCTTCTCTACCTAGAAACCATCTAATTGGTGCTGAGTTCCAGCTGTGGAAGATGAGAACATTCTGGAAACAGCTAATGACAACTGTACCATAGTGTAGACAGACTTGATGCCACTGAGCTCTGCTTAAACACAGCCACACTGTGATGTTTACCTTGTGTGTATTTTACCACCATAAGAAAGATTAAATACAAAGCACTGCATGGAAGGAATGTGAGCAGGGTGAAGAAAATGAAACCCTCAAACAGGAGAAAGCCAAATGGACAAGGAAATGACTAAACTTTTAGCAAGATCTATCAAGATAAAAAGATGGGACTGGGAGACCGCTCGATGATGGGTAAAAAGCTCACCATACAAGCGTGAGGACCTGAGTTCAATCACCAGCACCCATGTGAAAAAACCAGGCTTAGCAACAGGTGAACGTAGTTCCAATGTTGGGAAGTTAGAGAAAGGAGGGTGCCTGGGGCTCAGTGGCCAGGAAGTCTAGCTCCAGGTACCAGTGAGAGATCCTATCTCAAGCAACAAGGTGGGAGGTAGGACATGGTGGTGCATACCTTTAATCCCCATCACAGCACTTGAAAGGGAGAGTCTGAGGCCAAGCCTGGTCTACAAAGCAAGTTCTAGGACAGCCAAGGCTACACAGAGAAAACATATCTTGGAAATCAAAACAAAACAAAATGATGGAGAGCAACTGAAGCAACATTCAGCATCATCCTTTGGGCTCTACAGACACATGGACACGAGCTCACTCCTACACACACATACACATGCACACGCACACATATGCACACATGCGCATTGCACACACACATCACGCACACACGTACATGCACATACACACTGAATCAAAGCAAAAGGAGGCAGTCGAAGGAGAGTCCTGATGTGAGAAGACATGTCTTGCAGGTGCGGCAGACACTGAAGGGGTTTCAATGTCAAACACCTTCCTGTCGATACATTTACAAGTTAGATGAGATATGCACATTTACTGCAAGACAAACAGTGCCAAAATCAATTAGAAGAAAAGTGGAACTCAATAGCTCTACAGCAGCTGAGAAATCATACTCACAGAAGAAAACCACACCACTCAGTTTTGGAAACTTTCAAGGACTCAGAAAGACAAAGTCTAATGGTACTATTTATCTAAGAGTAAAGAAAACACATGGCAGGGATATGCTGCTGACCCAGCACACATGGCCCTGGGTTCAAGTCATAATCCCACCACAAACAAAGAAACACAAGTGTATTAGGATTAGTTTCCGATAGGACCAAGACAAGGAAGACAGGGTAAATTTTGTTTCATGCTTTGTGAGGGCAGAACCCACCACAGAGGGAAAGAGATGGCAGAGCTCAGGGTATGGGGGCAGGTGACTGGGAGTCCCCACAACTCAACAGAGCAGGAAGCAGAGACTAAGAATACAGGCACAGAAAGTGGTCTTTCCCTTTTCAGTATGTGTGTGTGTGTGTGTGTGTGTGTGTGTGTGTGTGTGTGTGTGTGTGTGTATGTGTGTAAGAGCATGTGTGTATGTGTGTGCGTGTGAGAGACCATGTATGTGTGTGCATGTGCATGTGTATGAGAGTGTGTGTGTATAGACAAGAGATTAACATTGGTGTCTTCTCCGCTCTCTATTTCATTTTTTGAGACAGTTTCTCACTGAAGCTGTATTGGTGAGGCTGGCTACCACCAAGACCCTCTTATGGCTGTGACCACGGCACTGGCTCTCTATCACCCTTGACTTTTTACATGGGTCCCAGGTAATCAAACTCAGATCCTCATGCTTGCCAGGAAACACTTACAACTGAGCTGTCCCCCAGTCCCATTTTCTCCCTTTTTATTCAAGACTTCAACTCATGGGTTCACACCAGTCACATTCAGTGTGGGTCCTCCCTTACTGGAAATATCCTCACAGACATGCCAGACATGCGCCTCCTAGTATGTGACTGGATAGACTACATTCCCAAAGACGGAGTAGCTAGAGAGTATACTCCCAAAGATGGAGTGAATGGAGGGAGAACACACCCATAGATGGAGAGAATTCACACCCATAGATGGAGAAAGTTCACACCCATAGATGGAGAGAGTTCACACCCATAGATGGAGAGAGTTCACACCCATAGATGGAGAGAGTTCATACCCACAGATGGAGACAGTACACACCCATAGATGGAGAGAGTACACACCCATAGATGGAGAGAGTTCACACCCACAGATGGAGACAGTACACACCCATAGATGGAGAGAGTACACACCCATAGATGGAGAGAGTTCACACCCATAAATGGAGAGAATTCACACCCATAGTTGGAGACAGTACACACCCATAGATGGAGATAAGACACACTCATAGATGAAGTGTCCCAGTGAAAATCTTAAGCCCCAGAACCTGATACATCCTGCTGGTCCACATGATGTTACAAACAGCAGTTTCCACACCTGAGCTCTGTGACTGGGACCCTCAAACTTAAGAGATCAGTTTCCAGCTTCATATATAAGGATGTGTACGAGGTGGGGATGAACTTCATATATAGGGGGTGTGTGGGATGAGGATGAACTTCATATACAAGGCATGTATGGGGGTCAGGGGTCAACTTCCTGTTCAAACTTAGGTTGTATCTTCGGGTGTCTCACTAAGTAGATACAAAGGTTCAAAGATTCTGATCTGAGATACCTCCAAGCCGAGCATTTTGAATTAGGGGCCTGCAACCTGTACCCTAGAGTGTGAATAGGAGGAACAAGAACAGCTCTGCTGGGCACCTACCAAGGAAAGACAGACTCTGACTGCATTGAATGAGAAATCAAGCTTTGCTGTATTTAAGCCTTCAGCCCCCAGAGACCTGAATTGTTGGGAGCCAGGGCTTGGCCTCTGACCTCGCCCATTGTGCAAGAGCCTGACCTTTTGCGCCAAGATAGTGCTTACGCAGGTAGCTTGGGAATCCCGAGATAGGGTTTAACACAGGACGTGCAAGATAAGACCAACCATACAAGATTCCATCCGCAGACGTCACCCATTGCTCAAGCCGGTTATTGAATTACCCCTT